>CABHPP010124833.1:0-35657 GCA_902168425.1 Peromyscus attwateri | reverse complement strand
TCTCTCTCTCTTTCTTGAGTCTCTCTATGTAGTTCTGGCTGTCCTGGTGGTTGCTATATAGACCAGGAGGGCCTTAGATTCACAGAGATCCTCCTGCCTCTGCCTCCTGAGTACTGGGATTAAAAGTTTGCATCACCGTGCCTGCGTGTATCTTTTCTGTGGATACAATGGCTCTACATATCTTGTTACCTCCCAGGGGGTGTGTGTTCTGAAATGTTATTTCCTTTCTTGATTCTGCAAAGTGAGGTCATGGGCTAAAATCTTCCCTTTTGTTTTCCCTAAAGTGGTTTCCTGAAATCATCTAGTAAAGGGATTTCTTTTACCATTTATTAATTATAAAACTTGGGGACAAACATAAGAACCTGATACAGTCACCACTGCCACGAGACATCCACCACTGTTTAATGCCTTCAGGTTCCAAAAAGACCGAGTAACCTTGTGGCCTGCCTAGTCTTTCCAGGGCGACTTTCTCTCATCTTGGGTCCACCAAGGACTCCTTAATTCATTCTGGCCAGCTAAATGTGAACTTGACCTCTCAGACCAAATGCTCTATTCAATTGGATAATGGACCACAACATAAACAGAATTCTTGTAACAATCTAGTTAGAAGCTTCTTAAGCTTTTACAATTCCTTTTTGTCCAAGAATTTTTTTATGCAGCACTGGGTATATAGCTGTATAAAGTAGGCATATACATCAAACATTTACTGATAGCAAATAATAAAGAAATATATTTTAAAGTAATTCCTTGGCATACATGCAATTTTATCGTATATTAAAGATGAAAGCAAATTTACATATAATGAAGTAGATGTATTTATTTATTTTTACATAGAGAATTCAATAGCCAGGCATATTGGTGCATGTCTTTAATCCCAGAAATTGGGAGTTAGAGGAAGGTAGATCTCTGTGAGTTTGAGGCCAATCTGATCTACATAATGAGTTCCAGGACAGCCAGAGGTACATAGTGAGACCCTGTCTTGAGAAAAAAAAAAAGAATTAAATATTCCTGGTAGGCAAGATTTTATCTACTGATACAATAGTGGCATAAATATTAAAGGGGTAACCAACAACTTCCTGATTAGATTTGAAGCCTGCTCCATAGTAGGAAATTAATGCTTGTCAAAGTCTGTTGCTCCAGGAGGTCATAGGACCTAGAGGGGAAATCCACTACTGTGATTTTACTAAATGGACATGTTGTCAAACTATCTTCTAAATATTTACATCTGTACCTGTAGATTTGTGTTCTTAATCTTAGTCAGAAAAACTTCTTTTTGCAGTGGGTAGTGATGAGTGTAGACTCATAACTGATGAAACTGCTGAGAATACGTGGAGTATTGAATGCTCAACCCTAAAAGAGACATCCATATCAACCTTCCCTAAGACTCAAGGGACATCTCCAAGAGTGCTGTGGAATCTGTCTTCTGGACATGGAATCCTGATGTACTTATGGTTTCCTGCACAAGATCTATACAAGAGCAAGCCAATCAACATTCTAACATGGATGAGCAAGAAGCTCATGAGGCCTTACTCCTATCTGGGGAGCTATTGGCACTTTATGGATACTGGAGAGAGGAAAGTAATTTTTCTTTGGGAGTGTACACCCCCCAAAGGCTCATGTATTTGACCCACATTCTCCAGCAAGACTACCCCACCCAAAACCTTCTGAAATAGCACCATCATCAAGGGACAAGTGTTCAAACACATGAGCCTGTTGGAGACATTTCACATCCAAACCACAACACATATCCATCTAATTAATATGCAAATTTGGTTTATTCTCTAATGAATGTTAAAATTATATTCATACCAGGTGTCTTAGAGTTACTATTGCTGAGATGAAACACCATGACCAAAGCAACTAGGGGAGGAAAGGGTTATTTGTCTTATGCTTCCATACCACAGTTCATCATCAAAGGAAGTTAGGACAGGAGCTCAAACAGGGCAGGAACCTGGAGGCAGGAGCTGATGCAGAGGCCATGGAGGGTTGCTGCTTTCTGACTTGCTCCCCAGGGCTTTCTTATAAAACCGAGAACCACCAGCCCAAGAATGACCCCACCTGCCTCAATCACTAATTAAGAAAATGCCCTACAGGCTTGCCTACAGCCTAATCTTAAGGAAGCATTTTCTCAGTTGGGGTTCTATCCTCCCAAACAATTCTAGCCTGTGTCAAATTGACGTAAAACTAGCTAGCACACTAGGTCCATGAGATGGCTCAATAGGAGGAGGTGCTTGCTGCTAAGGCTGATGACCTGAGTTTGGACCTTAGGATCAACATGGTAGAAAGAGAGAACTGACTCCTGCAAGTTGTCCTTTGACTTCCACACACGCTCTGTGGCATGTGTATGCATATATACACATATACACACAAAAATAAATGTCATAAATGTATTAAAAATTGTTAGCCCAGTGTTTGTGGCGCATGCCTTTGATCCCAGAACCCTGGAGGCAGAGGCAGGTGGATCTCTGCATTTGAGGACAGCCTGGGCTACAGAGCAAGTGCTAAGATAGCCAGGGCTACATAGAGAAACCCTGTCTCAAAAAAAAGTCTTAAAATATATCCATACCAAATAATTGTTTTAAAGTTTTAAAGTACAGTTCTTCATGATTTATTACCAGCAAAGGTTTTGTGTATGTGTCTTATAAACATATACAGATACACATATATAAACATATATATGTGTGTGTATATATATATAAATTTCTGAGGCAGGGGTTGAGGTTGTAGCTCAGTGGTAGAGTACTTGCATGCATAAGGAGGTTTGGTCATCAGCACTGGAAAAATCTCAAGTGAAAATGGGTTGCAAGTGGAAAATATTTAAGAAACCATGGCCTAAATTCAGCCAGAGTTCTGTTGGGATTACCAACTGCCGTTCTTTGGCATTGGAGAAAGCACATAAGCAAGTCATGGGAAAATCCTGCAATTGAATCTGAACCATCACTATAAACTCATGGCATGCAAATATTTAAACAAACAGTATTTTCTACTCTGTCCCCCAATAAAGCCTTAATGTAATGACTTAGCAAATATCAGCAAGTCCAGAGACAGGGCTTCCAGACACAGTTCCCCTATTGGACAGCAGGACCCCTTGAATGGCAGCCTTGAGGGGTCCAAGCAGGAAATGCACCTGACCTGAACATCTGATTTTTTTTAATTAAGGAATTTTTTATTCATTTTACATACCAATCACAGATGCCCCTCTCCTCCCTCCTCTCGACTCTCCCAACTCCTCCCCCAACTCCCCCCCCCCCATTTCCTTCTCCAACAAGGCAATGTCTTCCATGGGGAGTCCACAGAGCCTGGTACATTCAGTAGAGGCAGGTCCAAGCTCCTCCCCCTGCATCAAGGCTGTGCAAGGTGTCCCACCATAGGTAGAGGGCTCCAAAAACCAGCTCAGAGCATGTGACTTTTCTTTCTTTCTTTCTTTCTTTCTTTCTTTCTTTCTTTCTTTCTTTCTTTCTTTCTTTCTTTCTGTCTTTCCTTCCTTCCTTTCTTTCTTCTTTTCTTTTCTTTTCTTTTCTTTTCTTTTCTTTTCTTTTCTTTTCTTTTCTTCTCTTTTCTTTTCTTTTTTGGTATCCAAGGACTCAAGAGCCACCTGAAAAAAGCTCCCACTGGTAGAGAAATGAAATAACAGTAACAATTATGCTACATTGAAACAATATCAATACACTATGCTTATATTTGGTAGTTTGGAAGGAAATAAAACCAAAACATAGTTGCTGTCTTTAGTGGTTTGAGGAGACCAATTCCGCTAAAAGAGTCCTGTTCTCTTCTGCATTCCCAGGCACTAGGTGGTTGGAGAAGATGCTGGCTTTTGTAGAGGGACTTCTACAGTTAACAGTGATGAAATGGATGGACCAATTTCAGCATTGTGGAAGTCCTAACAGATCAATGGATGGAGCTCTGACTCCAACGAGAAGTAGGCCTTCTGTCCTATATTCCAGATGAATGTTTGCCAGAAATTTGTCCTGGATCTGATCAACCTCTAGATCTAACCACTAATGCATGGGAACTACAGGGGACGGAGGACTATATTAGATGCCATTAGGTGCCATTTAAACATTTTAAATTTTTCATACGTTTCACATTTCCCAAGTTTCTGGTTTTAGTTTTTAAAATGTGTTCTGAAAACCACAGAGGTGAGGGTACCAAAACTCAGGCTAGGGAAATGTTCTTGGAAAACAACCTCTTTCTTCAGGAAAGGATGGGAAAAGGGGAAGGATTCTGTAGATTAAAACTGTCTAAACACTTACCTCCATCAACCCCAATGATAACCTTAATTGCCTTAGTAAAATCAGTCATGAGAATAACTGGGGGATTAGGACAGTGACTAGAATATCCTCGTATCAGGAATCACTTAATTTTAAATATGTGAGAATGGGCTGGAGAGGTGGCTCAAAGGTTAAGAGCACTTGTTGCTCTTGTAGAGGATCAGGGTTCAGTTCCCAAAACCTACATGGTGGATTACAACTGCCTGTCCCTCCAGTTCCCAGGATCCAAAGCCATGAGCACTATATGCATGTGGTGTACATACATATCACACAGGCAAACCACTCATACCCATAAAATAAAATATACATCGATTAAAGAAAAAGGTACTAAACTTTTCATGTATTTTGATGCATAGCAACACTCTTCTTAAGTAAGCAGTGTTGGGGAATATTATTTTAAGGTTTGTTACTTTTGTTTATGTTGCATTTGTTTAACTCTGTGAAGCTGTGTTACTGTGCCTGTCTAAAACACCTGATGGTCTAATAAAGAGCGGAATGGCCAATAGCAAGGCAGGTAAAGGATAGGTGGGGCTGGCAGGAAGAGAGAATAAATAGAGGGAGAAATCTGGGAGAGGAGAGATCTAGGAGTGAGAGAAGGAGGAGGACATCAGGGGCCAGCCACCCAGCTACACAACCAGCAATGGAGTAAGAAAGGAAGGTATACAGAAATAGAGAAAGGCCAATGCCCAGAGGCAAAAGACAGATGGGTTAATTTAAGTTAAGAAAAGCTGAAGAAACAAGCCAAGCTAAGGCTGGGCATTCATAATGAAGAATAAGCCTCCATGTGTAATTTATTTGGGAGCTGAGTGGCGGGCCCCCAAAGAGACAAAACAACCAACAACAAAGCAGTAGAGTCGGAGTTGCCTTTACAAGGGGGAGTGAGTTGGCCAGGCTCATTCAAGAATCCACACACAAATATATGATGCCTGAATTGCAAAGAAAAGTTATGTAGAAGATAAATAATGAGAGGCCTGTCTTCAACTGAAAGTTGCAGTGATAAAAAAAAACCGAGGTAACACAATCAACATGGTATCGGCATCAGGGCAGACAAATCAGGGGAACCGAAGAGTGAATCCAAAAATAGATCTCAGCATATATCATAATTTAATATGTGACAAAGGCAGTATTTCAATTCTGTGGGAAAGGATGGTTTATTTAATAAATAGTGCCGGTGTAACTGGTTATTCGTCTAGAACAAAATGAACTTGGGTCTCCATTTCACAAGTCTAAAACCAAATTCTGAATGGATTAAAAACTTAAGTATAAGCAGGAAGCCTTAGAAAAACATTTAGGTAGCTACACTGGGATGTAGGGGGACAGAGAACACGTTCTAAAAACTAAAACCAGGAACTTAGGAAATGTGAAATGTGTGATAACAAAATTTAAAATGTTTAAATGGTAAAAGATACCAAAACGAGTCATTTCAAAACTTGTTTAGGAAAGCATGGGCAACACAGATAACACACAAAGGGTAACTATTTCTCTCACACAGCAAATACATAGACCTTGATAAGGAAAAGATAAAACATTCCATTTTTTAAGAGGCAAAATGTACCAACAGGGAATTCATGGAATAACAAGTTCAAGTGACTAATAAACATGTTCAAGGTTTTTAAACTCACCAGCATCTTGGGTATTGCAAATTAGGATAATAATGAGATCGCTAGGCTGAGGTGGTGGCGTGGGCCTATAATCCTACACTCGGAAGGCAGAGGCAGGAAGAACAAGGCCATCCTCAACTAGATAGTGAGTTTGAGGTCATCCTGGGCTACATGAGACGCTGCCTAAAAACACCAAATAAAAATACCCTCACTCATTATGTGGCATTACTTTACATCCACAAGACTGAAAACATTCAAAAAACTATTACTATTACAATCTCACACATTGTGAAACTGTGAAACTTACTGCTTTTTGGGAGAAAATAGTCTTTTATAATAAAGAATACATATAACGTTTGTGTGGTGATATATTGTGTACCCTAATAAAATTTGCCTGAAGATCAGAGAACAGAACAAACCACTAGATTAAACATAGAGGCCAGGCAGTGGTGGCGCACACCTTTAATCCTAGCACTGGGAGGCAAAGATCCTTCTGGATCTCTGTGAGTTCATAGCCACCCTGGACTACATGAGATTAATTCAGTCTAGGAGAGAAACAGAGCCAGGCAGTGGTGGTACACACCTTAAGTCCCAGTACTCAGAAGTCACAGCCCTCTAATCCCAGTACTTGGGAGTCACACGCCTTTAATCCCAGCACCAGGAAGGAAGTGAAATAGCTGGGCTGAGAAAGGTGTATAAGGCGTGAGGAGACAGGAACTAAGGCTTTTCGGCTGAAGCCGTTTTGGCTGAGGAAGCCGTTGTTTTGGCTGAAGCCTTTTCAGCTGGACCTCTTTCAGCTGAGGACTCAGAGACACTCAGTCAGAGGATTCATGGAGCTGGTTAGGTGAGACGTTGCAGTGGCTTGTTCCTTTGTCTCTCTGATCTTTCAGCATTTACCTCAATATCTGACTGCAGGTTTTTTTTATTTATTATTTATTTTTTAAATTACACTCATGATATTCATTAATTACACTCATGATATTAATCACATTTGTGGTATTCATAGATTACATTCGCAGTATTCATTCAATTATATATATATATATATATATATATATATATATTTTTTTTTTTTTTTAATTTTTAAATGCCGAATGTCATTTATTGAAGGGGGGAGGAGGTCTTAAATACAGGCTTACAGCACAATGGGAGGACCCCGGAGGGCAGAAGTTCGCTACTGATGTTTTACAATCTTGCTTCTAATCTGTTAACGCCCAATATTCAGGATACACAGACAAGGAACTTCTCTTAAGCATTCAGGAGGGTGGAACCTGGCAGGGAATTAGCATAGGGAGAATATCAAGGTCAAGGTGCGCAAGCAAGGCAGCAGTTACCCAAAACGGGGGCCAGGGCCCTACAGGTCCCCCTTTTATTAAAAAATGAGCGTCTGACTTGGCCCTGCACGTTTTTTATTATATGACCATTTAGCAATTCATGTTACACCTTTGATCTGGTGACTCAACCCCTGGGCATGTAGAAATCATTGACAACACACCAATATGGAAGGCTTTATGCAAAGTTATAGTAGGAAACAATTCAAAGCAAAGTGACTGCATCCACGAGGGAAGGGTTTAATAAATCCCTTTTTTGTTATTTTTTGAAACTGGCCGAATGGTGTCCCTGCTTCACAAAATCCTAGGCTTTGACTTTCAAGGCAGAATTAGAAGCTCTTGTGAATTCGGATTCTCACAAGTGCTGAGGGAGGAGGGCAAGATATTCTTATGGTTCCTGGAGGCAGACTGGTATACACTGTGTGTGTTTGTTTGTATGCAGACTCCTGTTGGTTTATGATTACATGAGCCTAAGGACAACGCAAGGCATGATGGACTCCTTGGGGTTAAAAGCAGCTCTGCTGTGACAGGATAAGATCTGGATAAATGCTGAAATGAAGACGGGGGAAGAAAACACTGATCAAAAATGTGCTAAGAATTTCAGATGTTTAAAAAACTAGCATGAGCCAGGCGGTGGTACACGCCTTTAATCCCAGCACTCAGGAGGCAGAGCCAGGCGGATCTCTGTGAGTTCAAGGCCAGCCTGGGCTACCAAGTGAGTTCCAGGAAAGGCACAAAGCTACACAGAGAAACCCTGTCTCAAAAAAACAAAAAAAAAAAAAAAAAAAGCTGGCATGATACGCTATTAATGTATCCATATCTTAATGTGTTTATTACTCACTTTTCTTGTTTCTGCGAGCAAATCTCTGACAAGGGGCAACTTAAGGAAGGGTTTGTTTTGACTCACACTTTGAGGGGAGGGTCCGTGATGGCAGGGAAGCCATAATGGCAGAAGCAGCTTTGAGCTCTGCTGACAGGAGCTCGAAGCTGCTAGTTCACATCTGGGTGGAGCACAAAGCAGAGAGGAGACAAGAAGTGGGGTGGACTACAATCTTCAAGGCCTCTCTGAGAGGTCCATTTCCTTCTCAAATGGTTCATAATTTCCACAATAGTACCACTATCTGGAGACCAACCATTCAAACACCTGTGCCTGTGGGAGAGACTTGGCATCCAGACCACAATAGTATGTTTAATATGTATAATAGTGTATTATTCATTGTATTAGCAAAACAAGATGGCATTAACTACACCTAAGTACTTGGAGGGATGGGATTGGTACACTAATAAAATTTAAAATATGTGATAGGATTTTTTTTTGTCAAAGCAAAGCATATGCAAGAAGGTCTAGGGAGCTGACCTATATAAATGCTTATACTACCAAGTCATGGAAAGACAGGAAGGGACAAATGCCAGGTTAACATGGTACACCAAAGGGAGTGGAGACAGGTGAAATAATGAATTTTTTCCTTTACACATCACATAGTTCTGCTGCTTTGCTTGATCTCTTAGGGTTTTCTGTTGCTGTGAAGAGACACCATGACCACAGCAAGTTCTCTAAAGAAAACATTTAATTGGAGGGGCTTGCTTACAGTTTCAGAGGTTCAGTCTATTATCATCACGACAGGGAGCGTGGCGGCACACAGGCAGGCGTGGTGCTGGAGCTGAGAGTGCTACATCTTGACCAGAAGGCAGCAGGAAGTTGACTGACTGTCACATTGAGTGAAGCTTGAGGAAAAAAAGACCTCAAAGCCCACCCCCACCATGACACACTTCCTCCAATAAGGCCACACCTCCTAATAGTGCCACTCCCTTTGGGGGCCATTTTCTTTCAAACCACTGCACTTGTTCAATCAGTCTGAATGCTTTGTAATTTGAAATAATGAAGAAATAAAAATATATTCTTCCACCTAAGGACATAATAGTTTCCATTCTTTATAGGATTCTTCATTTTTTTTTCTCTCCCTAAATAGTCCCCCTCTAGTCTCCTCTTGATACTGCTCCTTTTAACTCAAGAGTGAGTGTTGGAGGTTTATCACATCTTTTTCTTTTCATCTCCTGAGACAGTCATCCAATTGTTCTCCTTTCTTAACTGTTATCCTTACATGTGCTTTCCATGTGGTTGTCTTATCCAGTCGCAGGCTTTTAAATGCAATACCTATAATAGCAGCTCCTGCGTCTGTATCTCTCCTCTGGGCTCTCCTAGCTCCCAGCGCTGGATTCCTGACTACCAACAGCTGCACTTGAACATCTGTTTGGACCAATCTCAGTAGGACCCGAAATGGAATGTTAGACCAACAGCTTCTGATTTCCTCCAAACCTTACATGGCCTCAGACGGGTTCTATTGCAAGTCAGGACAACTCCATCTAACCAGTTTGTGAAGCCAGACATGGGTTATCCATAATGTTCTTGGGAAATTCTGTTCCTTCTGCTTTCAATAAAAAATTCTTTCTTTGGTTTTGTTTTTCGAGACAAGGTTTCTCTGTGTAACAGTTCTGGCTGTTCTGGAACTTGCTCTGTAGACCAGGGTGGCCTCGAACTCACAGAGATCCACCTGCCTCTGCCTCCTGAGTGCTGGGATTAAAGGTGTGCGCCACCACCGCCTGGCCAAAAAAAAAAAAAATTATTCTTAACGGGACACTTTTCTCACTTACCTGCTCCCACCCTTAGGGTTTGTATTGCTGAGACAAAACACCATGACCAAAAAGCAAGTTGGGGAGGAAAGGGTTTGTTGGCTTACACTTCCATATTGCTGTTCTTCACTGAAGGAAGTCAGCAAAGGGTAGGATCGTGAAGGCAGGAGCGGATGCAGAGACCATGGAGAGGTGCTGCTTACTGGCTAGCTTCCCATTGCTTACACAGTCTGCTTTCTAATAGAACCCAGGACCACCAGGCCAGAAATGAAACCATGGCCTGCCCCACGATCCCCACCCCACTGATCACTAATTGAGAAAAGCCTTACAGCTGGATCTCATGGAGGCATTTCCTCAGCTGAGGCTCCTTCTTCTCTGATGACTCTAGCTTGTGTCAAGTTGACACACAAACCAGCCAGTAAACACCCTGACCAGCAAAAACCCCCTCCCTCTCTCTGGATCACTGGTTTCCCTATGTTCATTCTCACCCCTCTTATAATCAATTCTCAAAAGAGTCAACCTTGAGTATGTATGTATTAGGTGCCATCCCTCTGTCACTTATGATTCTGAACTCTCTTCTCTCCCATACTCCTCTGCTCTTGCCTTCATTTGTGTGAAGGTCATCTCCAAAGTCCGAGTTAGAACATCCACACACTCTCAATCACTGTGACCCTTCCATCTCCTAATTTACCCTCCCAGGCCACTGTGGCTTTCCTGCAGTTCTTCCAACCTGCCAGGCATCTTCTCTCCCACCTTGTGTTTCTTAGAATTCTCTTCCCCCAGAATGGTGCTCCAGAGAACTCTCTTGACTCCTTCCAGAGACCATTCCTGGATGCCTGACTCAGCCCCTACCCTCCTATCTTAACATAAGTCTCTCTGATATTAGGTACTTGTGCATTTTCCATACCTCTCACCTTTTTCTGATGAACCAAAATGTCTGTTTTGTTTTGGTTTTCTTAGGTAAAGTCTGATGTAAAACAGGATGGCCTCAAGCTGACTATGTAGAACTCTTGATCTTCCTGTTCTCTCCCTGCCCGCACCCCCAAGTGCTGGGATTACAGCTGTGAGACTTGTGACATTAAATTTATCTTTTGTTGTTTATCTCCTCATATAAGAAAGCTCTGAGAGGCCTGGCATGATGTTCCAAGCCTCTAATCCCACACTTGGGAGGCCGAGATAGGCAGATCTGTGTGAGTTCCAGGACAGCCTTGTCTACATGGCAAGATCCAGAATAGCCAGGGCTATATAACAAGACTCTGTCTCTTAACAAAAAAAGAAAGAAAGGAAGGGAGAGAGAGAGAGAGAGAGAGAGAGAGAGAGAGAGAGAGAGAGAGAGCAGAGCGCTGGTAGAGGCAAGCATGTCATTCTGAGCATTGATTTTGCTCAGATGCCAAGAACAATGCCTGGAACATAGGTCCTTAAGGGCTGGGGATATGGAGATGGCTTAGTCATATGAGCATGAGGACCTGAGTTGCATCCCTAGAAAACACACACACACACACACATCCCTGGGCTTGGCGACACATTTTTTGCAATCTCAGTGCTTGGGAGGCAGAGACAGACAAATTCCTCGAGCTCACTGTCCAGCCAGCCTAGTGTACTTGTTAAATTTTGCATTAGTGAGAGACCCTATCACACACACACACACACACACACACACACACACACACACACACACAAGATAGACAAGGACTGGAGAGATGGCTCAGTGGTTAAGAGCATTTGCTGCTCTTCCAAAGGACCGAGCTTTAATTCCCAGGACCCGCTTGTTGGCTCATGGTGGTTTAACTCCAGTTTTAGGAGAACTGATGCCCCTCTTCTGGCCTCTGCAGACACCAGGCACCTCAGGAAGCACACAGACACATAAAATAAATAATAAATAATTTTTTAAAAAAAAAGAGAAGGGGCTGTGAGACCATGGTGTGGTGAAGAGCACTTGCTGCTCTTCCAGAGGACCCTGGTTCAATTCCCAGGACCCACATGGTGGCTCACAACTGTCTGTATTTCTAGTCCTAGGGGATTCTATGTCCACTTTTGTCCTTTTAGAGCACTGCATGTACATGATGCACAGACACACTTGTAGACAAAACACCCTTGCACATAAAAACTAAGAATATAAACCAAAAAAATCCAAGATAGACAGTACTTAAGGAATGAGTGCTAACTTGTCATCCATCTTCCAGGTATAGACACACAACTCCTCCTGCCTCCATGACAATAAATGAATGAGTTAGTGAATGGCATGAGCTCTACATTTGGAATTCTGAACTAAACCAGTCCCCCTAAGTGTTTTAATTTTTCATTTACTATTTCATTATTTTACACACACACACACACACACACACACACACACACACACACACACACCCCAACACACACCAACACACAGGTAAGGGAGTTGATCCTCACCTTCCACCATGCTTGTCCCTGGCAATGAAATCAGATGTCACCAGATGCCCTTTCCTGCTCAACCATCTCACTGACCCCACTCCCTTGCGCTTTAAGCGATGGTGTCTCTGTAAGATGCTTTCTGCTCTTGACTTTAAATCCTGATGCTTTCTCTCTCCTAAGAATAATTTCCTGTTTGCAGCTTTCTGTTGGAGCTTCCTGTTGTTTTTCCATTCCCTGTGACAGACAGATTCTTTCTACAAGTAACTCTTCGGCGCTTTCCTAGGATTTGGCAGTTGCAAGTCTCTCTTACCCATCGCTCAGTCTTCTCCCTTGACCTCAGTCAAGTGCTTGTTTGTGTGAGTCAGTTGTCCTCAAATCTGAATGAATCTGATGAATTGAAAAGTTCTTGGACTTTGGGTCTCGGTGACCACCCTTCCTTTCACACGCTAGTTTTGTGCAGCCTGGCTGGGCGGCCAGCCACCCGCCAGCCACCCCCCTCTCTATGCACAGCTGCAGTCCATTAAATAGACCCTCGCCCATATTAACCAAGATAGCATGAAGTATGCTTCAGATTCAGAGAGGAAGTGAATGGCACAAATGTGAGATAATAAAAATGTGTTTCTAATGCCTGACACTGTGTTTCTTTCATACTAATCGGCTCGATCGCAAAGTCAAAGATAGCCACCCACATCCTTAGGGAACTCATTGAAAATCTCGGGCAGCTGAAAAACTTTCTAATCTCCTTTTACCATGGCTCTACTAGTCAAATTGAAGATGTTTCTGGATTCAAATATGCATTTTATGCCTGTTTTCAAAATCACTAAAAGAGCAGCTTTTGACCATTGACTTCTATGCTGAATATGGCTTCTAAAAAAAAAAAGTATGTTAAATTATTTTTTATCTAACTTACCTTAGCATAGCATTTCCTTTCCATATAGTATTTCTCAGCCACAGAAAAGCATGCTTTAACATTTTCTCTTCTTTTAAAAAATGAGATTCTCAATGCTTCTGGCTGTTGAATATAATTCTGTGACATGTTGGATTTGAGGGGCAAACTGGCCTCTGCTCACTCATTTGTCTAAAGCAAAATGTGAATTAGTAAAGATCACAAAGTCACACGGTCACCCAAGTTGGGATGATCTATTTCCTTGCTTTATTTAATGTGTATGGGTGTTCTGCCTGCATCTCTGTCTGTGTACTACATACACACCTGTGCCCTCAGAGAGCAGAAAAGGATGTCAGATCCCCTGGAACCAGAGTCATAGACTGAAGTGAGCCACCATGTGGGTGCTGGGAATTGAACCCTGATCCTGTGAAGAGCAGCCTGTGCTCTCAGCCACTGAACCATCCCTAGGCCCTGGTTTCCTTTCTTCCTTTCCTTCCTTCCTTCTTTCTTTTTCCTTTTCTTTTTGTTTGTGTGGTACTAGGGAAGGAAGCCAAGGCCTTGTGTATAGCACTAGCTAAGTGCTCTGTCATTTAGCTTCATCCTAGTCTATTATTATTATTATTATTATTATTATTATTATTATTATTATTTGCTGAATCAGCATCTCTCTCAGCTAACTAAGCCACTTTTGAACTTTCCTGTAGCTTAGAAGGCCTAAACCTTTCAACCTTTTTTACCTCAGTCTCAGATACAGAGTACAGACCTATGCCATGAGGCCTAGCTCAGAATTGTTATTCGTTTAAAAAAAGTAAATAAATACATACAATTATAAAAAAGTTATACATGGTTGGGCAGCGGTGGCACACGCCTTTGATCCCAGCACTCAGGAGGCAGAACCAGGCAGATCTCTGTGAGTTTGAGGCCAGCCTGGGCTACAGAGTGAGTTCCAGGAAAGGCATAAAGCTACACAGAGAAACCCTGTCTCGAAACCACCTCCCCAAAAAGTAATATATAAATAAATATTTATATATCATATGTTATCTATTTATACTACACATAGATATATATAGTATATAAAGGTGCATATGTATATAAAATCTCACTCATGTGTGTGTAATGTGGATGTATACATGCCATGGGGCACATGTAGAGGTCAAAGGACAACTTTCAGAAGCTGGTTGTCCCCTTCCACCTTGTTTTTAGGTAGGATCACTTTTATTGTTTATTTTACATTTCAAAACATTTTTATTTCTATTTTTAATTATGAGTATGTATGTGTATGTGTGGGTATGTGCTGTAAGTTCAGGTGCCCTTGGAGGCTGGAAGAGGGCATCACCAGATTCCTTGGAGCTGGAGTTACAGCCAATGACGAACTGCCCAATGTGAGGACTAGGAGGTGAACCCAGGTCCTCTCCACGAGCGGTATGTGCTCTTAACCACTGAGCCATCTCTCCATCCCTCCTCATGGTGTTTTTGCTACAGTGAGTACTCCAGTCAGACTTGCAGACTTTGGGGCAATTCTCTGGTCTCACCTGTAGGAGTACTGTCTCTCTGTAGGAACGCTCTGGGATTACTGACATGGGCCATCACTTCTGCCTTTGTGTGGGGGTCTGGGAACTGAATTCAGGGGTCCAGGCTGCCACTCATTAAACCATCTCAAAATCCCAGAATTGTTTATTGTTATTAATTATTTTAATGTCTCTTGTTCATTATCATTGTGAGGGTAGGGGCCATGCATGCTGTGGCACACACGTAGAAGCCACAGGACAGCTTGGTCGAGTCACTTCTCTCTTATGTGTGGGGCCTCGGAATGGACCTCAGCTCACCAGACTTGTACGGCCCATCCAGCGTGCCAGGCTACCGAAATTGCAACTTTTAAGAAACTCACTTGCACTTTTACTGCTGATGTCAAGCAACGCTGAGGAGAGATTGATTCTGAGTTCTCCCTGGAGTGGGAACTTCACTTGAGAACAGAGGACAGGACTGACCAGTGTCTCCAGGTCTTCATGCCTAGCAATAGACCCATGGCCTGAGCTGGTACTGAGTCCCGCCTTCTTCCTTTCCTTACTTCTGCAGGATACTCCAAAGAACTCCTTCTAGGTCTCTGTGGGAGTGCTCAGATTACAGATAGGAGAATCTGCAACATATTCCAAGAAACTCACGTATCATTAAGAATAAGATGTATGCCGGGCGTTGGTGGCGCACGCCTTTAATCCCAGCACTCGGGAGGCAGAGCCAGGCGGATCTCTGTGAGTTCGAGGCCAGCCTGGGCTACCAAGTGAGCTCCAGGAAAGGCGCAAAGCTACACAGAGAAACCCTGTCTCGAAAAACCAAAAAAAAAAAAAAAAAAAAAAGAATAAGATGTATGAGGTAGGGCCCATCTTTGTTTGGAATTTATCCCATTAGTCTAATACCACCATTGTAAGTGAGTTCCTCCTTGTGCTCATCGAAACCTTTTTGAGAATTTGTTCTTCACATTTTTCTTCTTCATCCAAACGAGAGGATGCGGATGATTATTGCTCAACATCTTCTGTATTATTTTCAGGAACAATGTACAAGTTCTCTCTTTAATCCATTCTATTTTCACTCTACTTGGTGAAAAATGGAAACCTACTTTTCATTCCTTGTCATGTTTTGGATGCTGTTCAGAAATCTCACGTGACTGTTAAAATGTGGCCGGAATGAGAGTCTATTGACGAGATCTTTGTAGAGATGGTAGCTTTTGAAAGACAGAAACAATGGGAGAAATTAGACAGGAAGCGACAAATTTAACTGTAAAATTCTTGTGCTTCTGTGCTATAGAAATTAATAACCCTAGCTGGAAAAGTAGTTGCATTATGTAGCACAGTTAAGACTCGTGTGTGTGTGTGTGTACATACATATATATGAATATATTGTGACTGGTATTAATGAATAGTTACATAAAAAGGTATTTTTAATTAAAACAATCTTTTTTGGATACATCAAGTCTCCAGTAGGTCTCATTGGTAATGCTTTCTTTTCCTCAAAATCTAGTTAACACATCATGTTTGGGAAGCTCCCCTGGTAAGTCCTTAGCAAAGTAAGCCCTTCTCCAAACTCCGTGACCCTGTCTATATTCATAACATGGTACATCGCCTGTAGAGGAGTCACTTTGGTTCTGAACTGTCTTTCAGCTATATCCTCTCCCAGAAATAGTCACCTGATAATAAGAGTGCAAAAACTATGCTTTCACATCATTCTTTCTGCATTGTTCAGATTCTAGGTGCTCCAGTGCACATGCCTGTAATCCCAGCACCAGGGAGGCGGAGGCATCCAAGTCTCTGTGAGTTAAAGGTCAGCTTGGTCTACACAGTAGATTCCAGGCCAGCCAGTCTCAAAATAGTAAAGAAATAAAAATTTAAAAATGTTCTTCCAGAGGACCCAGAGGTTAGATTCCCAGAATCCACATGGCAGCTTACAACTGTCTATAATTCCAGTTCTAGGGGATCAGGTTCCCTCTTCTGGCCTCCATAGGCATCAGATACACACACACACACACACACACACACACACACACACACACACACACAGGCAAAATAACCATACATACACTGTAAGATGAATTGCTAAATGGTTTTATTAATTTAAAAAAACCTCACAGCCAGATATTGGGGTGAAAGCCAAGATATCAGAGGAATGGGACAAGCCACAGCAATCTCACCTCACCAACTCCTCAGCCTCCAGAGAGACCTACTTCTTGTGTACCCACGCCTATATGCCTTTCTGTCCCTGCCCTCTAACTTCCTCTTTCCACCCAGCTACATCACTTCTTCTTTCTGCCCAGGTCTATCACTTCCTGTCTGTCTGTACAGACCTCCCGACCTCCATGGTTAGTGCTGAGATTAAAGGTGTGTGCCACCATGCCTGGCTCTGTTCCCAATGTGGCCTTGAACTCACAGAGATCTGGATGGATCTCTGCCTCCCAAATGCTAGAATTAAAGGCATGTGCTACCATTGCCTGACTTCTATGTTTACTATAGTGGCTGGCCTTTTCCTCTGATCTTCAGATAAGCTTTATTGGGGTAAACAGATAAAATATCACCACAATATACTAATTAACTAATTAAAAAAGTTTAATGGGGGAATATACCTGTTAAATACTTAGATGTTTGACCATGTTTGGTGGTTAACTCTCTGTGGACTGGTGTGGAGACAGAGAGTCCATTAAAGAGAATCCAAACTCAGAAATGAACAGAAGCATCTACATGAGGGCTATTTAGGATTTAGCTGGTCTCAACAGTGGTAAAGAGACGGCTCTTTTCACTCTTTCTCCTGCTTCATCAGTAACTCATGCTGCAAACAAGGGAAAGCCATCTGACAAAGGCCACTTGGATCACTTCTTTCAACCAAAGGCGAGTCAATGACTCCAACTCCCAAGGAAATGCCATAAAACTTCAACTATCTAGAAGAAAACAGATGCATTTTAAGTTTGAACAGACAAGGCTATACTAAATATGACAAGGAGTGGAAACACTACCAATAATATGGCTGATTATTTAATATTTCCCCAAACTCTGAAACTGATATTCAAAAGACTATCTCTCTCCAACTAATAACTTTTTTTTTTTTTTTTTGGTTTTTCAAGACAGAGTTTCTCTGTGTAGCTTTGCGCCTTTCCTGGAACTCGCTTTGGAGACCAGGCTGGCCTCAAACTCAGAGATCTGCCTGCCTCTGCCTCCCTATCAAAGGCTTGCACCCCACCACCACCTGGTTTAAGAGAGAGAGAGAGAGAGAGAGAGAGAGAGAGAGAGAGAGAGAGAGAGAGAGAGAAGAAAGAACTGTGATGGTTAATATTGATTGTCAACTTGACAGCTTTAAAGATCACCTAGGATGACATTCCTCTGTCTATGATGGTGTTTCCAGATAGGTTTAACTGAGGTGCCGAGACCCACCCTGAATATGGGCAGCATCATTCCATGGGCTGGGGGCCTAGACTGTACACAAAAGAGAAGGTCAGTCAGACATCTGCATTCGTCTCTCTCTGCTTCCTGTTGCAGTCCCTGTGACCAACTGCTGCATGTTCCCGCAACTATTGCTGTGGCCGCTCTCAATGCTTGCCTTTCCCACCATGATGGACTAAGCCCTCCAACTATGAGCCCAATAAACCCTTCCTCCCTCCAGTCACTTCTGTCCAGTGTTTTGTCCCAACAAGGAGAAAAGTAACTGATTTTAAAAAAAAAAAAAAGCAACTATGGCAAGTGTGAGCTCATCAGTGTGACATCACCACTCATCTACACTAGCCAATTCACACCTTAGCACAGATGTCTTCCCACCCTCAAGGCTTTGCTATCTCCCAGTCTCTCACTCCAACAGACCTTCGCATCACTTGCTTCTCATTCTCCTACTCACACACTCATACATCCTTCAGAACTGATGGATGCCCAGCTTTGCCCTTGTAAATCTGGCTTCCTCTTGAATTACCCCTCCTTCCCAGTCCCCGGCCCTTCCTACTGTCCCAGTTTACATTCTATTGCTGTGACAAGACTCACCAAACCCAGCTTAGGGGAGGAAGGGGTTTGTTTCAACTTACAGATCACAGTCCATCATTGAGGGAGGTCAGGGTAGAAGCTCAAGGCAGGAGTCTGGAGGCAGGAACTGAAGCAGAGACTATGGAGGAATACTGCTGACTGGCTTGCTCTCCATAGCTTGCTCAATCTGTGTTCTTACACAACCCAAGCAAACCTGTCCATGGGTGGCACCACCCATAGTAGGTTGGGCCCTCCCCATCAATCATTAATCAAGAAAATATTCATAGACAGCTGTAGATGTAACGGTCTTACTAAATAAGAAACACAGAGCCAAATGCGGAGTTAAAAGCCCAAGAGGTCAGAGCAGTAGCTAAGAGCTGAGACTAAAACCAACCGCCTTCTTACCCTTCACTGCCACTGCTGTCCTTCTCCTCAGAAAGAGACCTACTTCCTGTGTGGTATTGTGTGGTATTGTGTTCCCCAAATATTGTGAACTCTAATAAACTTATCTGGGGTCAGAGACAGAACAGCCACTAGATACAAAGGATAGAAAATGGTGGCACTCAAACCTTTAATCCTAGCATTCCAGAGGCAGAAATCCATCTGGGATCTCTGTGAGTTCAAGGCCACATTGGAAACAGCCATGCATGGTGACACATGCCTTTAATCCCAGGGAGTGATGGTAGAAGGCAGAAAGATATATAAGGCGTGAGGACCAGGAACTAGAAGCATTTGGCTGGTTAAGCTTTCAGGCTTCTAGCAGCACAGTTCAGCTGAGAGCTATTCTGGATGAGGACTCAGAAGCTTCCAGTCTGAGGAAATAAGATCAGCTGAGAAGTTGGCCAGGTGAGGTTAGCTGTGGCTTGTTCTGTCTCTCTGACCTTCTAGTGTTCACCCCAATACTTGGCTCTGAGTTTGTTTTATTAATAAAGACCTTTTAAGACTCTGCTACATTCCTGTGTATCTGTCTTTTTATTGACTTTCTGTTCTGCCTTCTCATTGGTTGTAAACCCAACCACATGACCTCCTCATCACTGTCTGTCTATACAGACCTCCAGGTCTTCTATGGTTGGTATTGAGATTAAAGGCGTGTGTCTCCATGCTGGTGGTGTCCTAGAACACACAGAGATCTGCCTGTCATGTAATCGGGATTAAGGGCATGTGCTACCACTGCCAGACTTCTGCTATGGCTTGCTCTTAGCTCTGACCCACAGGCAACTTTATTTATTAACATACAAATAAAATCACATTTTAGCACAAATAAAAAATCACCATAGACAGCCCTACGTGTCAATCTGGTAGAGGCAGTTCTTCAACTGGTGACTCTAATTTGTGTCAAGTTGACAAAAAATGACCAGTACACCCCATCTCATGGCAATTTTCAAACAAGACAAATTCTTTAATGCTCTTTCATTCTGGATTCCAGAAACATCCACCATGTATAGTGACACCTTCAGTTTGGAGGTGGTGGCACAGATGCAAAGAGTAGCTAGGATTCTTTTTTTTTTTTTTTTTTTTTTTTTAAACTGGGGGAAGAGAACATAGGGAAATGGGAGGGTCAAGCTGGAACAGGGACAGAGTGGGAGGGCAGGGAGGGAGATAACATGATAGATGAGGACATCATGGGAATAGGAAGAGGCAGGGTGATAGTGAGGCTCTCAGGAATCCACAAGGATGACCCCACCTTGGTCTGCTGGCAGTGGTCCAGAGGGTGCCTGGACCCATCTACTCTAGTGACCAGCCTAGCAAATAACCTAGCTGTCATCATAGAGACTTTGTTCAGTGACTGATGGAGGCAGATACAGAGATATACGGCCAGGCACCAGGCTGAGCTCCGGGAATCGAACTGATGAAAGAGGAGAGATACTGCAGGCGAGGGACGTGGAGATCATGATGGGAGGACGCGCAGAGATGACCGGCCACACTAGTGGAAGCCCATGAACTATGGACTGGTGGCTGTGGAGCCCCCATGGGACTGGACTAGGCCCTCTGGATATGGAAGATGGTTGTTTGGCTCGAACTGTTTGGGGGGCACCCAGGCAGGGGGATCGGGATCTGTCCCTGGTCTATGGGCAGGTTTCTGGAACCCGGTGCCTGTGGTGTGACGCCCTGCATAGCCTTTGTGCAGTGGGAAGGGGCTTGGACCTGCCTAGGCTCGGTGTGCTGGGCTCTGCTGACTCCCCATGGGAGACCTCAGGGATGCGGGGTGGCTTGGGAAAGAGGGCTGGGGGTGGGAGGAGGGAGGAGGGGGGATCTGTGGATAGTATGTGGAGTGAGTAGAAAATTTCTTAATAAAGAAAAATGAAAGAAGAAGAAGAAGAAAAAAAGAAGAACTTCCAGCCAGGTCTCCATCTAGCATAAAGACCTTGAATCCCCACCCCTGACTTCTGTCTTTCCTATCATTCCCTGACACCTTTCAGCTTCTTTCCCTCTCTGTCACTCTGCTCCTCTCTCCACTACTGTCCGCTTCACCGAGGAGTTCCTTACACTTTCTTTGAATCAATATTTTCACACACACACACACACACACACACACACACACACACACACACACACCCCTCGCTACTTGCACCTTTCAGGAGAGCTGATTGTGAAATTGGTGGAAAATCCGCAGTCTTCGGGAGGCTCGTTTGAGAGTGATCACCAGTGGGAATGTTTACTTATTGTATAAGCCACCCTCCTGTGCCAGCACTGGCTGTTAAATACCTACCCACCCACCACTGCCCACTCCTTTATGACTCTATTTTCTGTCTTGCCTCTTGCAACCTGTCTAAATATAATGCAGAAATCACCATTTCGATTTAGCTCGGGCTCACAGAACATTTGCATTTGAAGATATAAAATGCTTGAGAGCAGATGGTGTCACCTCTCAAAGCCTTCATCTCCTGTCTGTACCGTGGTGATAACATGTTCCTGTTCGGCTGGGGTGGGACTCGATGAGGACACACACACACACACACCCTCACACACACTTGCACGCGGCATAATTCTCGCTAGCTCATGTTGCTGGTGTCCTCCTTTGCATTCACCTGGCCTTGGATTGCTTAACTGTCAACTGACACTTTGTGGAGCTGTCCTTCTTGTTAGCTAGCAGTAACTGCTCATCAGTGAAGCGTGTCTTGAGTGCGGAAATGGTTTGAATTCGAAAGGGGTGTAACTCACAACAGTCCTCACTTGTGCATCTCTGTGTGCGTGAAAAGCAGGTCTGTTTTGCACGGCTGGGCCCTGAGAAGTCTGGGAGGACTCTAGATGGGAATTCCTGGATTGTTGTCCATGTTGGCTGGCCTCCTCTTGGACTCTTTCTCTTCAGGGACTTCCCACCTAGAGTTGGGCTCTACTCAACTTTGCTTTAGTTTTATGGAAACAGTTGGGCAATGTTTCTCCTAGGTCACCATGAATAACCTAGCCAAGGCACGGGAGCAGCCCTATTCCCTCTTCTCCTTAGTCTGAAATGAGGCCTTCCATGACGTTCAACATCTGATTTGGAGAAAGGCTGCAGACCTGTTTTTCTCAGTGGGGTTTGCATTGTATAGCCAGAAGCAGATCTGGCAGAAGCAACCTGGCTTCACAGTTCCAAAGAGCTTTCAGCCTGTGGGGTGAGGACGGCACAGGACAGAGGTGGCCCTGTCTGTGGCAGTGGGGACAGAGAGTGACTGTTCACGAAGCATCGGAACAAGGAGCAGAGATAGTAGCACCTGAAGCAGGGTCTGAGATAACTTTCTAAAGCCTGTCCCTAGTGACCTAGCCAGGTCCTACCCCCTTAAAGGCTCCACAGATTCCTCAAAGGGTGCCACCAGCTGGGTGACAAGTACCCCAAACGTAGGCTTGTGGAGGACACATGAGGTTCTAAGAACAACAGAATTCATATCTGGTTCTTCCTCCAAGGTTGATTTTACTTGAGACTGGAAATACCTTCTTATGCCAGTATTGCCATAACTGATGAGATCAATTATTCCCTACTGTTAAAATGACACGTTTCAGTGACTAACCAAGGACCTCAGGAAACTCATGAAGTTGAGCTTCAAGAGATGGCTTGGTAGATAAGAGCACTTGGTGCACAAGCATGAGGCCTCGAGTCCTATTCCTGAGTACCCACATAAAAAAGCTGGATATGATTGTTAAAGCCTCTAACCCCCATTGCTTTTGGGAGCGGGGACTGGTAGACCAGCAGGGTTTCCTCACTGCATGTCTACTCCAGCTCAGTGAGAGACCCTGACAGAGTAGGATGCCTGACCTCTGAACTCTTCCTCCACCTGCCCCATGTGTCCATATACACCACACACAGTAAGCAAGCAAACGAACAGCATAAAGGGGTTTTGGGTTTTTGTTTGTGGCTGTTTGACTTTGGGAGGTGCTAAGGTCTCTTTCTGTTGTTGTGTTTGCTGCTGCGAAGCTCCCAAGGAAGAGTTTGTTTTCAAGTTGGGTATGCTGAGGTATAATGCACATGCAATAACATTTACCTGTTTTGGTATGTTTAGACAAACATGTGTGCCAGTACAGGTCCACATACAGAACTTTTGTAAGCCTTCCTCAAGTTTCCTGGAGCTCCACATAGCCAGCCAGTTTCTCCAGCCCCTGGCTCTGACAACCACTGACCTGCTTCCTGTAGACGGATTTTTCTTTGGGCCACCAGCTCTTAAAAAACGACATGGAGACGTATTATTAATTATGAAAGCTCAGCCTATAGCTTACGCTTGTCCCATTAGAGCTTGTATAACTAAAATTAACCCATTTATATTAATCTATGTTTTGCCTCGTGGCTTTTTACCTCTCTTCCATCTTGTACCTCCTGTTTCCTCTCCGTGTCCTCTGGTGTCTCTCCCATGCCTAGATTCATCTCCTTTTCTTCTCTCTCTCTGTCTGGAAGTCCCCCCTAACCTTTTCCTGCCTTGCTATTGGCCATTCAGCGCTTTATTAAACCAATCAAAAGGCACCTTGGCAAAGACACATCTTCGCAGTGTACAAAAAGATTATTCTACAATAGCGTCTCATTCCTATTAAGTGCCTTTTCAGGTGGGTTGCATGGTGAGATCATGTAACATGTATCCTCAAACTCATTCATTCTTTTCCCAGTGTACAGTACGGTGCATGAGTTCCAGATCTAGGAAGCAGTGTTGTTCTTTGGGTCTTTTGACCACTGATGTGCCCTCAACGAACATAGAAGCACATGGAGAAATGGTGATAGACCAAGGGAGGAGTGAGGCAAGTGCAGACGACCAGGAAGGGCCAGGGCTTCTGTGTCAGGTGGTGTGATTAAAGGCTTCTTAATTAGCAGCCCAGCTGCCTATAAAAATTGAATGCTTGTGCTTACAAACTGGAATGGTGACTCACTGAGTTCTGATTTGCTTCAATCCACACTCGCCATTTGTGCGCATGAGCTGACACTCTGCAGCTGATATCTGGACTCAAGGGAGATGATTAGAAGGTCTCTGGTCATCAGAGATTTCTATTAATAATTCGACTTAAATATCAACCCTAGCAGGCTTGCCATGACAGATGCCAGCTCCTTTGATCCGCATGCTCACCTCAGAGCTAGCAATGGTTTTTTTTTTCCCATTTTGAAGATTTTGCACGATCTGAGATGCAGAGGTCAGGTGGCTCGCAAGAGGCAGAGCTGGGACATACACCGCCCATCTGACTTGCAAGCCTGATCCTCAACCACCAGGCTACCCCACCTTAGACTCTCACCACCTTGAACCACATGCCTGGCATCTCGTCTTTGACTTTCTTACTAGTTCATCCTCCTCTTCCTCTTCTTCCTGTTTGTGTGTTTGTTTGCTTTCTGTTTTATGCAGCCCTTTGAACTTGCTTTGAACTTGAAGCTGGCTTTGAATATGCTATATAACAGAGGCTGACACCGAACTCTGGATCTTCCTGTCTCTATCACCCAAGTACTGGGATTACAGGTATGTACCATCACGCCCAGCAAGGGGACTTCTTGTTATCCGTTTTTCACAGATAAGGGAATAAAGACTCAGAGAAATGAAGGTGCTAGGTCAAGGTCTCCACGCTTGTGGAGCCTGGATAGGAATGAAGCCTGAATGCACATGCTCCCTACCACCTCTCCCTACCTCTAATAAAATCACTTGGTTTTCCTTGGACTTGACCTAAGTTGAGAGGCTGTCGAAAGACATGAAATGAAGATGAATTTGCCCGAATCTCTGTTAACCTTGCTGCCTGAGCGTTTCTATGGGGAGCTGGCTCCATGCAGCCTGCTACCCCAGAGAGGATCTCTGTGGGGACCAGGAGGGACATTGTGAAAACAGTCTTGCTTTTACCTTTTCTCAAACAATCAAGTCCCCTAGGAAAGCTTGGAAAGAACAAAAATAAATACTTGTTAAGAGTAGATTTACAATAGATGTCCTTTGCATTCGTTTGGCTCACATTCTCTTAATAGGCCGCTTATTCTGGGCACCACACTTGCTCTAATTAGTTTTTGCATCATGTGGCGGTTAGCCTCCTGAGAGAAAGGGAGCCTGAAAGCCAGAGCCACAGTTAGGCTATAAAACAGCCCGAGCAGCCCTTCCTGGCCCTGACCATGTTTCCACATGGCACAGAAGAAGCCTGGCCCTGTTCTAGTCCATCTTGCCTGCTAACAAATGCGCTGATGCAGGGGATGTTTGCTGTCCATCATCGGCTCTATCGGTACTGTACATCGACTTTCTGCTAGCTCTGTGCTCAGCAGTCTTGGACGCTTGCTGTCTCCAGCCCCCGCCGCAGGCTTTATGTAGCTGTCAATCTCCCTGCTGAATTATGAGCTCCTGAATATAGGGAAATAGATCATCCAGGATGAATGGGATCAGGTTTCCCATCACCCAGGAGCTGCTAGTTGTGTAGGAGAACCTGACAGATGTATAAACAATCAGACTCCAGGGCATGCTCTGACCGTGCCATAGCGACAACAGTAACAAGAACCATTTAAGGAGAGTGGATCGTGGTCTTGGCACCCGGACAAATTCTGCTCACTTAGATGCTTTAGTCTGCAGTGAAAAGTGTTACTGTATCGGTTATCTATTATACTAAGGCTGGGTACCAGTCATAAAAAGCTCAGCAGCTAACATTTATTTTTGCTCCCTCGTTTGTGATAGGCTGGGCTCTCCTGCTTCAGGGCAGCTGGTTGTTGGCTGAGGCACCTCAGCGGGCTCTCTCATGGATATCTGGGCTGCTGGGGACTGGCCTCTCTGGAAGGGTCTCTGCTGAAACAATTTACTTCTGTTTTAGAATCTGGCCTCCTCCAGCGGGTTAGCTCTGACTGGTCCTCCTGGCAGGGGCGGGGCCAAGAGGGCCATTCCCAGGGTGCCATATACGAACCTCTGGAGGCTGAGGGGTACTGATCAGGCATACTCATTTCTGATGCATTTGTGTTTGGCCAAGGAAAGTTTCCAAGGGTAACCCAAACTGAAGGAATGCAGACACAGCTTTTGATTCTTGATGGGGAGGGGGGAGTTCCAAGACTTACACTGTGAAGGGTATGATTCCAGAAGGGTTAGAAATCGCAGCCATTTTTTTTAGACCTTGTGTGGGTTCCATTACTGTCCGTATTTGGCAGATGATAGAACCAAGACACAGGTGCACATAGAAAATAATGGCAATACAGACGAAAGGGGTATAGCATTACCAACAAAGGGAAGATGGATCCTTTGACGAGATTTGAATGCTGTTTTAGCTTAGAGATGAGCTCCCATTGTGGTACTGCTGCAGAGGCCATGCTGCCTTGCCCTGAAAGGTACTGTGAGTCACCTCTGAAATCACGGTTGCAACTGACAGTTCCCATGTGCTGCCATCTTTCCTGACAGGACTCTGGTCTTCTGCTTGAGGATGTCCCCAGTGCCAGGATGCACTCGTCACACTAACAACCTCCAAGCATCAGATGTAGTGCCCCCAGCTAAGGTGGTTCAGGTGCTGCCCACTCACTCCCCTAGCTTTCCCATTGCAAATAACACATTTTGCAAATATCCTTGGAAGATGCACAAAGGGACTGAGTGCCCAGATCACTCCCAGGAGCAACTGCTTCTTAACATCATGTATCACACTGCCTTGTCTTTGTCATTCAGTTAAGCAGCCGACATTCAAGCCCTCCTTGGCTCTGTTACTATAAGAAGTCAGACTATGAGAGGATGGATAAGCTAGTGGTCAAGCCAAAGGAGGCTGGTGAGGTGTTCATGGTAGAAGATTTTTTTGGGAGGGACATTTTTTGAAGATTGTTTCTAAATTTCCTTTGTGTGAATAATACTATGCAGGTGTAATAATACTTTTATTAAGTTTGGATTATGTTCCATAGTCTTTCAGCCACAGTATTCCTCATGTTAACATCTAGAGTGGGCCTGATACAGACATTTATCTTAGCTCTTGAAAAAGGTTTAAATCTCTGAGATTGTAGAGCAAGTGGGAAGTATTAATCCATTTTCTGTTGCTATAAGAAAACACCCAAAGTTAGTACTTTATAAAGAAAAGAGGGTTATTTGGCCGTGATTAGGTGACCCAATCAAACTAGGTTCTCTTAAGACCTTGGGTTGGGTCTCAACATACAGATATAATCCTGGCTAAAGAGGGCCAGAAATGGGCTAGTCCTGTTCTTTTTATAACAATCCATGTTTGAGGGAGGAAATTAGGCATCCTGTGAGAAGTACATTAAATCCCTCCTACAGGTAGCATCCTTAACGACACAGTCACCTTTTATTAGGCCCCACCTCTTTTTTTCTTAGAGATTTATTTTACTACTTTTAATTATGTGTATGTGTGTGTGTGTAGGTTGTTTTTTTTTTTTTTTCTCTTTACTCTTTGGGGGCCCACCACCTCGTTCCCAAATAAATACACAGAGGCTTATTCTTACTTATGAATGCCCAGCCTTAGCTTGGCTTATTTCTAGCCAGCTTTTCTTAAATTAACCTGTTTCTCTTCTTCTATATTTTGCTTCTGGGCTTTTATCTTTCTGTATTCTGTATATCTTTCTTTCCTTCTTACTCCATGGCTGGTTGTGTGGCTGGATGGCTGGCCCCTGATGTCCTCCTCTCCTTCTCCTTTTCTTGCTCCTCGATCCTCCTATTTGATGGAAGCTCTACTCAGCCCCTGGCACCCACATACCCAGAGTCTGGAATGTTCTGGTGGAAGCTCCACCTCATCTCCCCTCTCCCATTTCTCTCTCCCCAAACCCTGCTCTGTCTCAAGCCCACCAAATAACGCTCCTCCCCTAGAGATGCTCAAGACTGTTCCCACAGGGTATTTAAACTGCACCCCAGAAAATAGACACATGGTTTCTCAGCCTCTCTTCCCCATCTCCTCTCACAGCTTTACAGAGTTAAAGGCAACATAAAAGAATGTAGTACATCTTTGTATTATTAAACAAATATTCCACAGCATAAACAAATGTAACACATCTTAAACTAATATTCCACAACGTGTGTGTGTGTGTGTGTGTGTGTGTGTGTGTTCACCACATATCCAGAAAAGAGTATCAGATCTCCTGGTGCTAAGTTACAGGTGAGTCATCTGATGTAGATGCTGGGAACTGAACGCCAGTGCTCTTAATCCATTGAGCCATCTCTTCAGCCCTAGATAACCTCTTCATATTGTCACACTGAGGATAACTCTCCAGTGTGTGAAAGTGTGGGGAACAACCACACCCAATTGACAGCAGTGAGCAGCTTTGAACTTAGCAAATTACATACATCCAAACGTAAAATGAAGTATCTGTTCCAGTTAATTTTTGTTTTCAACTTGACACAACCTAGAATCATCTAGGAAGAGGGAGCCTCAATTGAAGAATTGCTTCAATCAGTGGCCATGTCCATGAGAGATTGTCTTGATTGATGATTGGTGTGGGAAAGCCCAGGTCACTGTGGGTAGCACCATCCTTAGGCAGGATGCTGCAGCTGTATAAGAAAGCTAGCTTGAATGTGAGTCAGAGAGCAAGCCAGCAAATAGGATTCCCTCCATGGTTCCTGTCTCCTAGCTCATGCTCTGACTTCCCTCAGTGATGGATTTTGGCCTGGATGTATAAGCCAAATAAACTTTGTCCTCTCCAAGTTGCTTTTGGTCATGGTGTTTATCACAGCAGCTGAAAAGCAAACTAGAACAACATTCCTATTTTAAAAGTCAATTGACCTTTCTTTTTGGGCTTAGCCATCCATCTCCATATTCTCTATGCATCTATTTTTTTTTTCTTATTGGTTCTTACCTTTTCTATTTTGGTTGTCATATTCCAACTTAAGCTCCCCATCCATATATTTCCCAATTCACCCTCTTCACCCTGATCAAAGTTCCGATCAAAGTCAACGTTTTCTTTCTGCACATGTGCAAATGAGTCACAGCCAGCAAATGCATCCTGTGAGTGGGGACTGAGCTAGAGTTACAAGAGGCAGAGTGTCAGAGGGTCCAGGCAACTGGTGGCCCTTGGAGAGGGAATGAAATAAACATGGCAAAACTTGAGAATGACCTGCTCAACTTTCTGCTCCCCCAAACATCCCCCCCCACAAGCCTCCAGTTCTTTGCTTTGTTCTTGTGGACCCTGCGAGCTTCTCAGTTCTCAACGATTCTCTATTAAAATGCAAATACCTACTGGGGGTTGTTAAGCCTTATCAGCTAATGGTTGACTGTGAAATGAACACAAGATCCTGCTTTAATAGAGCACAGGACAGCAGAGGGACAGGGCCATAGTGTGGAAGATTCAGGAAGGAGAGAAGGTATTTATGGAAGGGTCATTTTCTGGTCTGTCTTCTATTTTGGTCCAAGTGAACTTTGCTCACCATTATCCACAGCCACCTCCTCTGCCTTCTCAAGAGCAGTGGATTTAAAATGGTTGGTTCGTTTCTCCTTGACCTAAACATCCGTTGAATTAAGGCGGGATGCTGGCAAAGCTCTGCTTTGCCTAAATTAGGCAGAGTAAGAGCAATGCGAGGAAATAGCTATCACCCCCCCCCCCCCGGTCTAAATTTAGCTGTACTTGATTGCATGAGTCCCCTGGTACACATGTGGCCCTGGTGGCCCAGTGAGTCACAGCAAAGCCTGGATGTGGACAAGGAGTTGGGTGAGCTTACTCTAAGGCAGGACATAAGCCAACATCCTGACCGTGGACTTCCCACGGGTGTCCACCAAGAGGGATCAAAAGGGTATGACTACAGACTGCCCAATCCATCCTAATTCCCTGGAAAACCATAGAGCCATAGCCTGACTTCCACAGGAAAGGACAACTGAGTTCCAGCCTTCTGGCGGAAGCAGGTCTCTATCACCTGTGGCTCTGAACACACATCTTTTCTCTCCTGCTGCTCCTGCACCCTGAGCCCTGCAGCAGGAGCCCACCCAGGCTGCTTCACTGAGGAGTACATACCCAAAGTGCTTCTAGAATGAACGTACCCGGAAGGGATTGGCAGCAAGGCGGAACCACTCCAGAGCAGGATTAAAACAGCCTAGTCCTTGACATCCTCCCCATCCTTCCCTCAGGAGTTGGCTTCTCTTTACAGGTGTGATACTCAGGACACTTGATAACCAGCCAAGGACCAGCACTAGCCAGTCAGAAAAGAAGCAGCGTGCTTGCTCCCAAGCAGGGTTCTAGGGTTGCCTGACACAGAGCACTAACCCTTTAGTTCCTGGAGCAGCAGGCTCTCCAGGGTGGTGCAAGGAGGAGATGGATTAGCAGAGGCTCAGGAGGAAACCTGCTCACCTGCTGGCATGAAAGTATCCCAGTTTTGCTCTGCTTTGTGAAACTCACGGCTGCCCTGGTGGATCCAGTCTGAGGGCCCTGTCCTAGGCCACCAGCTCCAACTCTAAAGCTCTGAAGAAGCTGAGCTAGGAAAGCTCTCCTTGCAAGGCACTGAGTGCTGCGTGTGTGTGTGTGTGTGTGTGTGTGGGAGGGGGGGGGGGAGTTTCCAGATATTGCAAAGCCAGTGGCTCCTGGGGGTAAAAATCACTTTATATATATGTTCGAATAGTCTTCTTGTGACCTTGAAACATCAATTTTCTGTTTCTTCCATTTATTCCTCAGGCTGTCACCACCATTAAGAAAAAACCGTTTCCCCTTTTCCAGTTACCCCACGTCCCCTTCAGAACACAGCTGTGCTCTCAGCCCACTCACGACACAGATCGGGGAGGGGGGGGGGGACTCAGAATGCAAGGCCGTCCTAGGTTACATATTAAGTATGGAGCCAGTCTGGGCTACATAGTAAGACTTTGTCTTCAAAATAAAACAAAGCTCATTTAAAAAAAAAAAAAAGGCAAAACAAAACCAGAGAACACTGATTTGTGTACCATCAGCTTCCGATGCTTGGCAGGAAAACAGCTGCTTGCTCTTTGTGGTTTGCCCCGGTGGGGGAGGGAGAGGGGAAGGGGGAGGGGAAGGGGGAGCGAGAGCCGCTCACTAGACAGCTCTCCAGATTCAGCTCAGCTTCCCCAGTCTCCATTCAAGCCCCACCCGTTCTCTTGCTGGACAGGAAACTGGCTCACGGGGTCCACACAGGTAATCGTGGACCTGCTGGGGGAGGGGGAGGGGAGGAGGCGCCAAGCAGAAGGTGATCTATTTGCAATTCGTCAGAAATCCTAATGGAAATTATAGATTAACAGAGTACTCTTGTGAGCAACTAAGAAATTTAACTTCAACCGGCTTAGAGGAAAACAGTAGAGCTAATTGGCTCATGAAATCAATCCACTGGAAGACTGAAGTGTGCTCAGCCTCAGGGACAGCTAGCACCAAGGCCTTAAATGACACCAGGACACTCTCTCCTCACCTGTCTAGCCCTAGTGTAGACTAGGACTCCTCACCTGGGGATGGGGAGGGATTTTTGACCCCTTTCCCGGGCACTGACAGCATTTGGAGAGATTTGTGGTTGTCACGACTGGAGGGGAGGAGGCTCTTGGCCTCAAGCGCACAGAGGCCAAAGACAAGGCTAACCATCTGTGGAGATTTAAGTGAGAATTGCTCCACCCCATAGGCTCCTGCATTTGAACATTTGGTCTCCAGTAGTTGGTGGTGTTTGGGGAGGTTGAGGAGGTGTGCCCTTCCTGGAGGAAGTACATGGCTGGGGGATGGGTATGTGTGTGTGAGATTTCATAGCCATACTCAACTTCCAGTTTACTCTCTATGCTTCCTGTTTGTGGTTGAGATGGTAATTTCTCAGTTTCCTGCTCTGGTTGCAATATGTTTTTGGCCACACTTCCCTGCCACGGTGGGCCCTTATCCCTCTGGAATCATAAGCCCACACAAACTCTTCCTTCTATAGTTGTCTTGGTCACGGTGTTTTATGACAGTGACAGAAAAGTAACTAACACACTGTCCTGTGTGACATAGGACAGCCTCCTGAACCTCACCTTGAACGTCAGTAGTTATGGTCAAAGACTTATGCTGTTGTAGCCTAATACCACAGAATGGGAAGTCATGATGAACAACATTCCAGATTTGGGAAGGGTTCCATCTGGCGGGAGCTTTCTTGCTTCTTGTGATATTATCCAATGGTAGAAGATATCCTATGGCTGAAGAACGAGAGATAGAGATAGAGATAGAGAGATAGAGATAGAGAGAGAGAGAGAGAGAGAGAGAGAGAGAGAACAAACCCATCTTTTAAAAAATATTTCTTTATTTTATTTTATGTGTATTGGTGTTTTGCCTACATGTATGTCTGTGTGAGGGAGTCAGATCCCCTAGAATTGGAGTTACAGTTTTGAGCTGCTATGTGGGTGCTGGGAATTGAACCTGGGTCCTCTGGAAGAACAGTCAGTGCTCTTAACCACTGAACTATCTCTCCAGCCAACCCTCTCCAAAAAAAAAAAAAAAAAAAACACTTTTTTTTTTTTAAATGAGGCACTCACTCTTTTTAATAATGACATTACTCTGATACTAAGTGTGGTTGGTGTCTCTCAAGTTCTCACCTCCTAACATAACCATTTGGGTATAAAGTTCTCAGCCTATGAACTTTGGGGAACACATTCTAATCAAAGCTTTCTCTTTGTGGTTGGACAAATGGCTGCTGGCAGCTTTCAGATTTAAACCCAACAGCTTTGGTAACCATCTCCCCCCATAACCCTCCTTGGACTTGTTTACTCTAATGCCAATGCTAAAACTTCCAGGGAAGTTCTTGATGACTGAGGTTGGTCCAGGACCCACTTTTTTTTTTTTTTTGGTTTTTTCGAGACAAGGTTTCTCTGTAGTTTTGGTGCCTGTCCTGGATCTCACTCTGTAGACCAGGCTGGCCTTGAACTCACAGAGATCTGCCTGGCTCTGCCTCCTGAGTGCTGGGATTTAAAGGTGTGCACCACCACCACCGGGCCCAGGACCCACTCTTAAGCTAACCATTATGAACAAAAAAAAAAAAAAAAGGAATTTCAGAAGATCATGGAGGCTCTTTCTAGAATGCCAATGGCTGGAGTAGGAGGAAGTGTTGTCTGACAATGGTGAAGGACAGGTGGGCACAGATGGGAGTAAGGCTACAAACAGAGCTGCATGGCTGGTGTTTGCGAGACCATGCTTTCTTTGTGTGTGCGTGATATATATACACATATGTCCACACCAGAACATGTACAGAGACTAAAGGAAGGACATCAGGTGTTCTGGTCTGTTAGTTTCTGCCTTACTCTGTTTAGACAGGATCTTTCACTGGACCTGGAGATAGGCTGTTGGCCAGCAAGTCCTGGCAATCCTCCTGCCTCTGCTTCCTTTCCTCCTCCTCCAGTACCAGGGTTATAGGAAGGCATGTGGCCATGTCTGTCTTTTTTAGTGGGTACTGGAAATTTGAACTCAGGTCCGTGCTTGTGAAGCAACAAGTACTCTTACCCACTGAACCATATTTCCAGTCAGCAAGAAAGACAATTGTAGCCGGAATTTTCTCCATTCCTGCCCGGGCCCACAGCCACTTAGACCCAAATAAACACACAGAGGCTTATATTAATTAAAACTGTATGGCCTAATGGCTCAGGCTTCTTGCTAGTTAGATCTTACATCTTAAATTAACTCATTTCTATAAATCTATACCTTGCCATGTGGCTCGTAGCTTACCAGTACCTTTACATCTTGCTTCTCATGGTGGTGGCCGGCAGCATCTCCTGACTCAGCCTTCCTGTTCCCAGCATTCTCCTCTCTCTTTGTCCCGCCTATACTTCCTGCCTGGCTACTGGCCAATCAGTACTTTATTTATTAGCCAGTCAGAGCAACACATTCACAGCATACAGAGCAATATCCATAGCAGACAATGTTTTTTAAAACTGAGGATACAGAGAAGTGAAGAAAGACAAGTGGTCATTCCTAGAGCAAAGGTTGGAATCATATTAATCCACTAAATGACTGCACAGGCCAAGCCAGCATTCCGTGCCCAAGACCCTTTTTATCCCACTCTGCTCATGGAGGCCATTCCTTGGGGACTCATTCTCCATTCGGAATCAATGGGTGGTAAGTGGCTATTTAGATAAACTAATTATTGCTAATGTTTAGCTAGCTAATGAGTTATTCCTTCTAGCTGACATAATGCCTAACCCCATTATAACTACATATCCCTTAGAAGGGCTTTAGAGCAAGAAACCGTAGAACTCACTGCCAAAGGGGAACTTGGGAGGAAGGTATTTTTGGTTGGGAGGTCCCCAGGCTCAGGTCATTCAAGCAGGCAGCAAGTCATGCTATAGCTGAGTTAGTTATATTTATGGTGGGCGTTTTTGGAAGTCTATGCTCTGGAACACAGGGTTCCTGGGATGGTAGTGTTGCTGAAAATAAAGCTTTTAGGCTTTGTTTGGGAAACACTAGCTTGAGTAACATTTAGCCAGTTTGTTTACCAGAAGACTCGGAGCCTTGAACAGAATGGGTGTGTGGCTCTCCAAAAAAGGATATTCAGCACATGGCATTTCTTAGCCCATGGGGCAAAGGGGCCTCCTCATTGAGGGGCATTTTGCCCAGGGTGGAAGCCCTGCATTATGTCCTGTCCATTGTCTACATTACTGCTAAAAGTAACACCCACATCGGAGGCACGGCACTAAGTTTGTCTATTCTACTTGGAGAAGGCATTGGAAAGTGCCTTTCTGGATTTACTGAGAGCAACCTTCGGCCCCTTTTAAACCAACCTTGGGTCTTCCTCTGTCTAATGCCCAAGCATTCACTAGCTGGGCACCAACCTTGGAGAAAGGGTTAGCCTTAGCGGTCCCTAGAGGAGAGCAGAATGAGGATTACCAAGAGCTATGCCTTCCCACTGTCCTCTGAAGCGCTTCTATATTGATTCTTTAAATCAAAGCCTAGATAATCTTTATTAAAAGTTGGAAAGAGTGGGGCTGGAGAGATGGTTCAGTGGTTAACAGCTCTCTCCGAGGACTTGAGCTCAGTTCCCAACACCCACATCAGGGAGCTCACAACTATCTGTAACTCCAGCTCCAGAGGATCCAACTGTCTTCTACACTTCCATGGGCACCTGAGCATGCTAGTGCACAGAGACACACGTAAACATGTAATTAAAAAACAAAATAATTTCTCACCTCCACTCCTCTCAGTCCTTCCTCCCACCTCCCCTCTCCCTCAGATCCACTCCTCCTCAGTCTCCCTTAAAAAAAAAAAAAAAAGAGGAGCCCTCCCAGGCTTATCAACCAAACATGGCTCATCACATGTTACAATAAGACTGGGCACAAACCCTCATATCAAGGCTGGACGAGGCAATCCAGTAGCAGGGAAAGGATCCCAAGAGCAGGCAAAAGAGTCAGAGACACCCCACCCCCACTGTTAGGAGTCCCACAAGAACACCAAGCTACACAACTATAATGTATGTGCAGAGGGCCTAACACAGACCCATGCGGGCTCCACCATTATTGCTTTGGTCTTTATGAACCCTGCTTAATTGATTCTGTGGGCGATGTTCTTGTGGTATCCTCAACCCCTCTGGCTTTTATAATCTTTCTCCCCCTCTTCTGTGGGGTTCTCCTGGCTCCACCTAGTGTTTGGGTGTGGGTTTGTGCATCTGCCCCTGTCAGTTGCTCGTTGAAGCCTCTCTGATGACAACTGGGCTAGGCATTGATCTATGAGTACAGCAGAGTATCATTAGGAATCATTTCACTGACTCTTTCTTTCTTTCTTTCTTTCTTTCTTTCTTTCTTTCTTTCTT
>CABHPP010124832.1:0-44338 GCA_902168425.1 Peromyscus attwateri | reverse complement strand
TATTTAAGGCGATGCAGCGTTCTTTTTCAGAGAATAACTCAGTTCTCTTTTTCTATCATGTGAGTCCTAGGGAAGGCTGGGGATAGTGGGAAGGTCAAAGTGCAGTGCTCTAAGAACATTCTGGGTTTAGAAAGATGTTCTTTCAAGCAGCTTATTGAACAGGAGTTTCAAGTTGTTTTCTCATCCTGTGATGTTTGCACTTCAGATTAGGAGCTCATTGTTACTTAAAAAAAAATCTACATTTACTTTACTTAAAAAGAGAGAGAGAAAAAAAAGGAAGGGTGGTGGTGAAAGACTTGGCTCTGATGGCCACGTCCCAAGCTCTGTCCCTGGAACACACTTAAAGGTAGAAGGATGGAATGAACTCCAGTTGTCTGTCTTCCATCTCTCTCTCTCTCTCTCTCTCTCTCTCTCTCTCTCTCTCACACACACACACACACACACACACACACACACTGAGAGACAGACAGACAGACAGACAGACGGAGACACACACAGAGATAGAGATACAGAGACATCAAGACAGAGAGAATAAAGCACCACACATACACACTAATAACAAAAATAACAAAAAAAAGTAATTACAAAAAGGCCCCCCAATTCTGTAAGTTAGAGGAGGTTCCAAGGTAAGACCCTGGTGCCTCTGCACCTCAGGTATTGCCACCTACCAAGCTATGAGGTAGGGTCTGTGCCAGGGCATTAAGAGAGAAACTTCTTCGACAAAAAGAACAGACTGTTCGTTTTTTTTTTTTTTTTTTTTTTTTGCTTTTGTCTTTGTTTTAGAATGTAGTTTTTCTTGGCTTGCAGCCTATATTGTTCCACTCACAAAACAATGAACTGAAACAATGCATCTTATTTATAATTTATTTTTAGATCTATTGATTTCGTTTCACATGTAGGTGTGTTTTGCCTGTGTGTGTGTGTGTGTGTGTGTGTGTGTGTGTGTGTGTGTGTGTGTATACACCACATGAATGAGTGTCTGGTGCCTTCAGAGTTCAGAAGCGGGCATTGGATCCCTGGGACCAGAGTTACAGATGCTCGTGAGCTGACATGTTGTTTCTGGGAACCAAACCTGGGTCCTTTGCAAGAGCAGCAAGTGCTCTTAATCCCTGAGTCCTCTCTCCAGCTCCACATTTTCTTTTTTCTTTTTTTAATCAATAAAAAAACCCAACAAAATAAATCATAGGCATAAATAAAGATAAGACTTTAAGTCTTCTAATATGACAGAATGAGAAATGTAGACTTTTATAAAATAAAGAGCGGGCCACCTGTCTTCGTAAATAAACTCTATCCTACCTTTAAAGTACTGAACTTAAATTGTTGTCCCTCGTTTAAAGTCCTTAAAAGTCACTAAAATATGAAACTTTATTTTGAATACACATAGTAAAGCCAATTTGTAAACAAAGTCAAGTTACTTATTGGTAGCGCCAGTGACACTTCCTGGTAACTTCCTTAGCTAACACACTCTGGAAACTGTTACCCATCTACGTACTGAGGAGGCTTGAGATAGGCGATAGATAGGCGATAGATAGGTGATAGATAGGCGATACATAGACAATACCAGGGGTCAGCCGAGGAGCCCGCACAGTGAGTGAAGCGTTCACACTTAGGTCTTGTCTTCTTTTTTACTTCTTGTTCACTGCTCTTTCCCCTTGCTTTCTCTTTATTTTCTTTCATTCTTTCAACATTTACAAAATCTTAAAATTAAAATATAATTACATCACCTCCTCCTTCCACAGTCCTCTCTCCATTCCTGTGTTTTCACAGTTGTGATATGGAGCATGGCAGGCTGTACCTCTAAAGTAAATCCTTGTACCGGTCAAATCATTGTTCTGGTTTGTTTTGCTTGTCGAGGAGGAATTTGCTTCAAAGAGTACCAGTACTTCCTTTAATATGTTTTGTGTCTTAATGTATTTATAACCCTTCAAAGGAATTAAATTCTTTTAAACATGTTCTCCTGGAACAGAGGTAAGGGGTGTGTGTGTGTGTATGTGTGTGTGTGTGTGTGTGTGTGTGTGTGTGAGTGTGATAGTCCACGTTTGGCTCCTCTGGTGAGTAGATGTAATTTAGCAGATGGTATCATTCTCAGGCGGGTAAATATCCTCTGAGTATACATTGCCGGCTCCAGCAGGCCCGGAACACTCTGATCTGTGCAGAGAGTGACTTGGCTGACCAAACCCTGGCTTTCTCTGGGCATTTTTGTTCTAGATACATTTCATCTTGCTCTTCAGTCGTCAAGGAAAATTGCGGCTGCAGAAATGGTACAACACGCTCCCTGACAAGGAGCGGAAGAAGATCACCCGGGAGATCATCCAGACCGTCCTCTCTCGTGGGCACAGGACAAGCAGCTTCATCGACTGGAAGGAGCTGAAACTCGTTTATAAAAGGTGTGAGTAACTTCACGAGAACCGAACTGCTCCTGCACTGTGGCTCTGACTCGTTTGTGTTCTGAATACGTTAGATTGCAATACCCATCTCAACACTTTCTGAAGTCTTTGATGAGGAGAGTCTAAATAGTTACAACATGAGAGAGCTCGTAAAGATTCCCCCATTGATTAAAACAGCATCCACGTGTTAGGATGGATTCTAAGTACTTAAGCTGTACGCTGAATTCGCACGCACATGCTCAGTAACATTTCGTTACATTCTCAGCATCATTTCAATGACGGTAGATACAACAGCAAATGAATGAGACAGATTATGTTCGTGTTTTCAAGAAGCCTATTTATTTATTAAGCAATCAACATATATTCAGTAACAAATGCTATGGGAAAGTGCAAGTGGATGTGACAGGGGAATGGGAACCATTTCCAATGGATTGCTCATATTCCAGTTGTCCATATTTGCAGATGGGTGAACTGAGGACACACAGTTTAAGTAATTACTTCCTAGTCACAGTAGTTGAATGGTAATCAGTAGATTCAGGACTCAAGTCCAGAACTTTCTCTCTTTAAAGCCTATATTTCTTTTGATGCACCTGTTTGAAGTGGCAAGACCATACTAGAAAGGAATCCTAATTTATAAATGAAAAATCTGAGGCTTGAGAGGTAAAGGAAGCTTTTTAATGAAGATTCAGGTAATAGATTCAGGTTAGGACCTGAACATAGCCGGCCTGACCCCAGTTTCCTGACTACAGTTTCCAAAACGGAAAATTCACGCTGAAAATGCACTCGAAGAAAGTGTTTATAAAAACCAATGGGAAGCCGGGCGGTGGTGGTGCACGCCTTTAATCTCAGCACTCAGGAGGCAGAGGCAGGCGGATCTCTGTGAGTTCGAGGCCAGCCTGGGCTACCAAGTGAGTTCCAGGAAAGGCACAAAGCTATACAGAGAAACCCTGTCTCGAAAAACCAAAAAAAAAAAACAAAAAAAAAAAAAAAAAAAACCAATGGGAAAAGAGAGGCAGCATGTACGGTCTGATATTTAATGGAGTCCGCTTCTGGACAGTGCTCCAGCAAAGCAGCTTCTGTAGGTTCAGAGGGTGGCATAGAGTGAATCACCATGTGAAGCCAGATATAGAGCGTGTACCCCTGAGAGCACTGTTGAGTGCTTGTATATTCAAGGAGACAATTTACAAACTGGAGAAGGGCTCGAACAAACACCCTGATTACCATGAACCAACGGTTTCCATCCCTCTGATTGTAGCTCTTCAAGATAAAATTCTGTTGAGAGGCTCTTTGTGATTAACCGAAGTAATTTACCACTGTATCATCTATATATATTCGGGTTTATATTTCAGGAGTGTACTGCATGCCATGAGCAATGATTTTTATCTTTGTATGGGGAGAATCTCGAGAGAGAGCAAAAGGCTGCACACCCGTTGGGAAAACCTACTTAGGCTTGTTTATTGTCTCATTCAATTTTGCTTTTCCTTTATTTTTTTCTTTTCAAGGTATGCTAGTTTATATTTTTGCTGTGCAATAGAAAATCAAGACAATGAGCTCTTGACACTAGAGATCGTACATCGGTATGTGGAGTTGCTGGACAAATACTTTGGAAATGTAAGTGTCTTTGGGCCCTTTAGAGTCTATCCATCTTGGTTCTTGCTTCGGCTCATCTCTTGTATTCCTTTTCTCTTTCTCAAGTTTAAACTATCCATCACATTGTGCCAAGGATGGTGCTGGCCCACCTTGGTTCAGAATTACAGCATTCCTCCCTACCTCTATGTCTTAGTAAATGAATCACTCAAAAGATGTGGATGTATCTTTGTCTTCAGATTGCAAACACATAGAAGACCTTGTTTCAGGGAGCTGAATTTAATTGTGAGTGGTCTCTGTCCCTTGTTCCTCATTGGCTTTGCTCTTTCCTTTCTGTTTTGACATTTTGTTCCTTCTTCAGCATTGTTTAAAGTTACAATATTATTAGTACCTAAGGAAAAACAACCAGCACCACCAACCTAAACAAACAGAAGTCCCCAGTCCTTTCACCTCACATTGCTATTCCACCATCTCATTTGCATTTATTTAAATGACAGATGTGGTGATCTCTCACAGCTGCTCCCATCTCTGAGCCCATTCTCTCTGTGCCAGCTTGCTGCAGGGCCCCATCCTAGCCCTCCACGGATGTTGTACAGTTAATCAAGCCCTCTATACTGCTCCACACCATTGACCTTTTCTCACGTCTTGGCCTGCTTTGCCCTCTCTGCAGCACTGGATTCTTATTCATCCTTTAAGTTTCCTTTTTGCCACGCCATTGCTTTCTCCTGGGTCTTGGGCTGTGTGTCTGGAGGCTCCTCCGTGGTTTTCTTCTTCCCCTGAGCTCTCCCTCCTCTTGCTGTGCCGCTCTTCCCACCTGCTTAAGTGTGCCTGTGGATTCTTTCTTCCAGGTGATTTCTTTTTTGCTTCCCTTCTCTTGCTTACTCTTCTTTGCTTACCTGGTGATGGTCTTCGCCGATCTTCTCGGGACCAAGTACTATGCTTGTCGTTGGCAAACCTGCTCTTTCTGGTGGTTGGAATTTGCTATGTCTCAGAATCCTTCAGTGTAAAGAGACAGGGTTCTTTTGCCTTTCTTTGCCTGTGATAGAACCCACCCGACTCTTCAGTTTAAACTTAGAACTCATCTTCTTCATTTCCCTCTCACTAGTATAGGGGATTTACATGGGATTTTACTTTCAGCTTCTTATTTGGCCATTTCTACCCCTAAACTTTTTTTTTTTTTTTTTTTTTTTTTTGCTTTTCTGCTTGGCCTGTTGGTGAGCATCTTTTTTATAAAGCACAGACCTAGGTGGGGCATTACTTCCCATCCCTTTCCATCCATCTATTATGAAGAGCGCCACACCACCTAGGCTATAATTTAAGCTTTCAAACAGTGACAGCAGACCACTCCTCCACCCTTGCTGCGTTCTTTCCTCTGTGCACCTGTCATCACCAGCATTCCAGGTTATGCAATAGCTCAGAGCATCCCACACAGTGCGAAAGTTACCAGAATGCAAGCCTGGCCCTTTCCTGAGGTCAAGACCTTTGACCTCCCCCACCCCCACTGCTATAAATACCTCTGGGCCAGATTTTAGCAAATGCTGTAGAGACACCAATAAAGTGCACTGTTGCAGGAAAGAAAATGATCAGATCTGGAAAAGGTTCCTCCAGCAATGTTCTCTGCTCATCCCCTTGGTCAATGGAAGTTTGTCAAGTGATGCTGGGAGAATTTGCTGCCAGAATTTTTTTTTAGCATTTTTTTTTTTTCTGCAACTGAACAGGTGATATTTTCATCATTGGTTGAGTTGGGTCTTACCTACTCCCTTCCACCTTTTCTTCCTTCCTTTTCTTCCTTCCTTTTCTTTCTTTCTTTCTTTCTTTCTTTCTTTCTTTCTTTCTTTCTTTCTTTCTTTCTTTCTTTCTTTCTTCCTTCCTTCCTTCCTTCCTTCCTTCCTTCCTTCCTTCCTTCCTTCCTTCCTTCCTTCCTTTCTTCCTTCCTTCCTTCCTCCCTTTCTTCCTTTTCTTCAACAGGCTTCACAATGACAAGTATTGGATAGGTTTCTAAATAAGTTTTCTTCCTTTTTTCTCTCTTCTTTCCCTTGTAAATGATTTTTATGAGAACTAACATGTTGCTTGGGAGATTTCAGTTATTGCCAATATTTAGGAATAATAAGAAAGTGACACCATGTTCTGTTTCTCCTCCTGCCTCATCAAGTTTATTTTTATTTTTTTTTAAGTAGTACATATGAAGTATCATGTTTTAAAACACAGGAATATTTAACTTCATGCTTTTTTTATTCTAATGAATTCTGACATTTTTGGTGCCTTCCTTTGAAATGAACCGCACATGTGGCCTTTTGCGAGGGCCCGGAGGAGTTTCTTGGAGTCTTAGCTTTCATAATACTTGCTTGCTCTTCCTCATTTCTGAACTCTGGTTTGACCTGTTCTGTTTCTGTGGATTAACCCAACTTCAATCATGTGACTTGAGGCTGAATTTTGATCTCTCTGTGCTTAACTGAAAGTCAACCAAATATTTCAGAGCACATCACTTCTTAAGAGAATTTGGATGATCTCCACCAAGATCTAGGTACAGGGAAAGAGGATCAGAATAACTCCCTGCCTCTCTGGCATTGGTTCTCCATCAAATTCTGGTACCTCTTTAGAAGCTCTATCTTGGTCATGAATTAAAATTTTAATTCACTAATATGTTCAATGAATCTTTCATTAAACTAAGAGCACTTCAGGGCTTCATGCCCAGTAGGTGTCCAATTCTCATTAATTAACAGTGATGACCAAAGGCTCCTAGGACTGATCCTCACTGACATCATCTTATAAGATATTTCTCTTTGGATTTGTTTTCCTCTCATGCTAATACCAAAGATTTCTTTGAATTCTGTTCTTAGATTATGCAAGGGGAAACTTATAACTTGAAAATACTGTATTTGAAGATAGATAAAAATCAGAATCTCTGGTTACTAATTTGAGTGATGTGTCTTACAGTAGTTTTCAATTCTAAGGAGATTATCAAGGACTGTGTAGTTAATCTTTCAATCTTCAGTAAGTAGCATTAACCCCAATTTACAGATGCTAAGAAGAAATGCTTTGGGGTCTCCCAGTAGATAAGGGATTTAGACACCTGCCATATTTTCACTCCGCATTGCAGCATAAATTTTCATTAATATATTCGGAGTGTGTGTGGATGCTGCTGTCCTAGGAGGCTTTTGAACTTTGACCTCGGGAGTTTTTCTGTTGTAAGAGGAGCAGCATTCAGTGTCTTGATCCTGGTGTCTGCGCACATAGTAACCAGACCCAAGATTTCAGACCTGCCATCTCTCTCCATTTTATTGATGAGGATATGACACTAGAAAGGCTGATAAAAATATTTGCTTTGCTAAATTCATGGGCAACTGTGAGGGTCAAATACAATAAGCAGCAAAAATATATAAGCTATTGATTGTGACTTATGTATTGTTTTTCATGTAGCGCTACGTAGTTCTTGTTATCTGAAACATTTCCTTTGTGTAACTTAAAACTTCTTGTATTTACTTTAAAGCAGAGTTCAAGGACAGAGGCTTCTAGACTCCACCCAAAAGGATTTAGTTGATGAAACGTCAGAAACATTATCAGAGGAGGATGTACTCAGCTCTAAGAGGAGAGCTTTAAGCCACACTATAGTCACACACAAAAAATTAGGACGTGGAAGAGAAAGTGAAATTGTCATTTTTCTGTCCTGTGTAAGCTCTATACCAGAATCTACATACATGGGGGGAAAATCAAAGAAAGGTTTCTTGTTTAATAGCATGGACTGTGAAGGAAGATGCCACATAGATAACTCGGTGGTTACTGAGCATCAAATGCATAGTCCTTCTCTGCTGGGACAGACCTTAAGGTGGAATTTATAAGTATGTAAGGAATAGCTCAAAGAACTTGAATTTTGCTCCCATTCTGCAGGTTGTCATCTTACGTTTAGATGGAGGTGGGCGGTAGAAGAGCACTGTGGAACTGCCGTGTATGGAGTACTTGCTCACTCACGACATTTTCTACGATTGTGTGTATCTGACGCGGTATTTCTCCTTACCTTATTCCCTGAAACTAGATGCAGGAAATTGACTGCCCCAAGCCTGTTGAAGGAGCCCTCAGGTCTGGGGACAGGTGACTGCTCTGAGCAGGCCATGAAAAGTTCCTAGTGAATTTGTAGGAATGTTTGGCGGGTCTACTGGGTCTACTGGACAGGACTCTGTTGACGCTTTGTCCTAACGAGGCTCCTGTGCATCTTGGATTCCTAGTCTGTACCAGCCTTGAATGCTGAGGTCTCTGCTGCCGCTGCCATTGCTCCTGTCACTCCTGACTTCTGCCTCTCCTGACCTCTGGTAACTGATTCTTCTGGTCCTTTCTTTCTTGTGCATGGATGTCTACTTTACTGTGATTTCTCTCTGTTTAGTTTTAATGTTCAAAATTATAAAAATGCATTTTTCATACCCTTCTAGACATACAGTCTTTTAGACAAATGGGTGGCAGTCTGCATATTCTTCTATAACTTTAGTATTCTCCTTACAAGCCCGTTAGAGATTTTCCCACATCTTTCCATGTAAAACTACCCTATTCTTTCCAAACTGTACATAGAATTCCTGTGCTGTTGTAGAGATGTATACACATTGTTGAAACAATTCCCTATGAGTGGGCTTTGGATTGTTTCCAATTATTCTTATAAATCAGGCCCTCATAATGATTGTTGCTTATATGTCTTATTGGGCATTTATTTTAGTATCATGGGGCTAAGCCCTTTATGGAACTGTTGAGACAGGAATTTAAAAAATTATTTATTGTTAGGCATTATATTATTATTAGTAGTAGTATTAGGTATGTGTATGTGCATGATGTGTGTGTGTGTGTATACCAGTGTATGCAAGGTGCATTGCACATGTAGAAGTCAGACAATTTTGTCTTTGCATGGGCTCTGTGCATCCAACCCAGGTTGTCAGCGTTGGGGGATGTCCACCAGAGAAGATTGCCAATAGAAAGTGGTTTTTTGTTTGTTTGTTTGTTTTTTGTTTTTTGTTTTGAGCTGAGGATTGAACCCAGGGCCTTGGGCTTGCTAGGCAAGCGCTCTACTACTGAGCTAAATCCCCAACCCTAGAAAGTGTTTGTTAACCAGCTGGTGACTACACTGGGTTTTCAGGATTCCATTGTAGCCTTTCTTGGGGTGAGCTTTTAAGCACAAAAACCATATCCTGGGTTGACATACTTCAACAAGAATGGTTAGCCAGAAGTGGAACTACAGAAGCCAAAACATAAGGTTAGTACATCTAGGGACTTTCCTAGAACTAAGGTCTGTGATAACTTAGGTTTTTGTGGTACTGTCTATGTGCTAAGTTTTATGTCCTGAATGGTACTTCCATCATGGGGTAAGTTGTGCTAAGGCCGGGGGTCTAATAAGGTCTAGAGCCTGTTAAGTTAGGCTTCTGTGATAAGTGCTTTTGCCAACTGACCTATCTTACCGGATGTGAGTGCCAGCATTTTTACATTTAAAATTTGATCAGCCAACCAAAAATGGCATATAAGATTTATAAATTCCACTGACAGTGAGGGTATGTACTTATTCATACCATCACCAGCAATAGACACTTTCTCTTAATTTCCTGGTAAATATGGATTCAGTTTACCTTCCCTGACTCCTTGACATTATACTTATTACTAGACATCTATAACCTGCCCCTGTTTCTTGCTTTATCTATGAATTGTTCATTATTTTATTGTTGTTGGTTTAGTTTTTTGAGCTCTGGCTGTCCTGGAACTCACTGTCTAGATCAGGCTGGCCTCAAACTCGTAGAGGTCTACCTGCCTCTGCCTCCCGGGTGCTGGCATTAAAGGTGTGTGCCAACATACCTGACCTTATTATTTGTTTTTGTATTGTGTTTATCTTACATAGGGATTTTCAAGAATTCTTTCTGCATTGAGAATTCTGAATGTTTTTGTCAGTAGGAGAATAAAAGAAAGAGATTTGGAGGAGCAGTTCAGTTCTTGCTGGCATGTGCCAGGGTAAGGACATGAAAGAACATGGTGAGTTGGTAGCTTATGTAACTGTGGCAAGTGAAAAAGGCAGGCACAGGAAAACAGAGAGATGGTGTTGAGATTGGGGTTGAGTGGTGAAATCTTGTCCCACTGGGGAATTAAAATCTATCTTGAAACCTAGACCTCACACAAAGAAGAATGAGAATAGCATTTTAGCAAAAGTATGACTGTAGTTGGAATTGTTTCTCCGGTCCCACAAAGCCCCCGCAGTCCCACGACCTGCTTATAAAATAATCACTCAGAAGCTTATATTAATTATAACTGCTTGGCCATTAGCTCAGGCTTATTACTGACTAGCTCTTACACTTAAATTAGCCCTTAATTCTTATTTATGTTTAGCCACATGGCTTGGTACCTTTTCTCAGTTCTGCCTTGTCATCTTGCTTCCTCTGTGTCTGGCTGGTGATTCCTGATTCAGCCCTTCTTCTTCCCAGAATTCTCCTTGTCTGCTTACCCCACCTATACTTTCTGCTTGGCTACTGGACAATCAGTGTTTTATTTATCAACCAGTCAGAGCAGCACATATTCACAGCATACAGAATGATATCCCACAGCACTTCCCCTTTTCTGTCTAATCAAAAAGGAAGGTTTTAACTTTAACATAGAAAAATTACATATAAAAAAAAGAAAAGAAAAAAAAGAAAAATTACATATAATAGAACAGTTATCAAGCAAGAATTACAGTTACAATATCTAGTCTATTTGTATTTGGCAAAATTAAAGAAAATATTCTATCTATCCTGTATTTGTGAGTCTAAAGTTTCCTATGTAATTTATCTGTTATCATAACCAAGGAAAATTATAATTATAACTATCTAGTCTTCAGCTACATCAAAGACCTCAGAAGGATCTAATATTACCTAAGTAAACAGGAAGAGCATTGTATGCAGCTTCCAAAAATCTAGAATATCAGAGACAGTTGGCTGCCTGGACAGTCACTCAAAGTTCCTCTGTAATGTTGGGGTATCCATCTTCAGCCTATAGGCCTAGAGTCTCTCAGTTGCTTCTCTCTGTGTCTTGTAGAATATATGGCAGTCTCCTCTGTGAAGCAGGAACCTGAAGGACCATCTCACCTTGCAAAGTTCAGTGGTCACCTTCCTATGGTCCTGCATGTCCAGTTTATATAACATATTATCAGCAGTCCAGGCAAGAGCAGTTTCTCACCCAAATCGCTATTTTTGCCAGGAAAAGATAAACTCCATATAGAGTGTCTTCAATGTCCATCTTCCTCTTTGAAGTAAATCAGTGCTGCCAGGAGCAGATGTGTCTCACTGTCCAGAAAGTCTAAGTTTTTAAGAACATTTTAAATGCCATATTCTGTGGTCTTTGAAGTGTTTGAAGATTATCTACCTAATTGAAATATATCTATGTATAAAACTTAACTAACATGACTATAAGTTTGATTATCATAGATAACTAATTATTAATCTGTATTTCTCAACTATACACTACAATCTTAAATGAGTTGTACAAACAAAATACTTTAAACAAGAGTAGAAATATACATACAGTATAACAAAATTAACTTTAAATTTATATTAATAAACTAAAATCTATAGCAATTTAAAACAAGTTGCTCTTTAAAAGTAGTTTCAATAATCTACCCTTTCATCCTATCATATCTATATGTGACTGACCATGGTCTTGAATGGGCAAAGAGATTACCTAAAAGATCATTGCTGTAAACCCAATGCACAGACTAGAGCAACTGTGAAGTGGAGGGATGGGAGACTGGTACTCTATTTAGATGGTAGAATCAATAGGATTGGTCACCAAGGAAACAACAGATCAGGACTGAGGGAAAAAGAGGTGTCTTAATTAGGGTTACTATTACTGTGATGAAATACCATGACCAAAGAAACTTGGTGAGAAAAAGAGTTTATTCAGCTTATGCTTCCACATCACAGTTTATCATTAAAGGAAGTCAGGACAGGAACTCAAGCAGGGCAGGGACCTGGAGGCAGGAGCTGATGCAGAAGTCATGGAGGGGTGCTACTTATTGGCTTGTTCCTTATGGCTTGCTCAGCCTGCTTTCTTATAGAACCCAGGAACAGGAGCCCAGGGATGCCACCACCCATAATGGGCTGCGTTCTTCCCAATCCATCACTAATTAAGGAAATGCCCTATAGGCTTGCCTATAGCCCAATCTTATGGAGGCATTTTCTCATTTGAGGATCCCTTCTCTCTGATGACTGTGTCTAGTTAACATAAAACTTGTCAGTACAAGAAGAATGAGTTGGGGTGTGTGTGGTAAGTGAGCTCTCACATGAATTAGCTAAAATAATAAGAAAGAAGCTACTAAGCAAAATAAGGATTAGAGGAATAAAGAATATGTTTGAGATCATGCTTAAGAGCACTGACTGTTCTTCCAGAGGACCCAAGTTCAATTCCCATCATCCACATGGCAGCTAACAACTGTCTAACTCCAAGACCTGATACCCTCACAGAGACATCCATGCAGGCAGAACACCAATGCACATAAAATAAAAATAAATAAATCATTAAAAAAAAAAGAATATGTTTGAGATCAACTTGGGACATGGTGATATGGAACGAAGAATGCCCAGTAGGCAGACAGATATAATATATAGTCAGCAGGTGATAATATTGGGCGGATGGGGACTGGTCTTTTTGCTGAACCATTTGCAGGCTAGAGCAGCTATGAAGTGGAGGATGAGAAGTGTTGTACTTAGGTGTCAGAATCAGTAGGGATTGGTGGCCACATCAAGAGGGCAGAACCAGCCGGGCGTTGGTGGCACACGCCTTTAATCCCAGCACTCAGGAGGCAGAGGTAGGTGGATCTCTGTGAGTTCGAGGCCAGCCTGGGCTACCAAGTGAGCTCCAGGAAAGGTGCAAAGCTACACAGAGAAACCCTGTCTCAAAAAACCAAAAAAAAAAAAAAAAAAAAAAAAAGAGGGCAGAACCAATGGATGGAGGAGTGAGGAACTCTCACTGTGAGGGCTAGTGAGGTCATCTGGAAGACAATGTATATTGCAAAGAGAAGGAGCTGTGCTGACGAATGCTATTATTTAAGAAGATGGATGGCCAGCATGAAAGCCACATGTGGTGGACACATGAGTTGTTCTGCAAACTGATATCCCCCAAGCCTTCCATAAATACTTCTTGAAATCATATGTATTCATTTATTTTGGTGGAGGACTACATGTTTGCTGGGGCATGTGTATAGAGGTCGGAGGACAGCTTGTGGGAATAGGTTCTCTCCTTCCACCATATGGGTCTTGGTGCTCGAACTTGAGTTCCGGGGCTTTTATCCCTTGAGCTTTCTTGCCAGATCTCTCAGTACTTGCCCACCAAATACAAGTTAGTGGGCAGGAGTAAAACAAAGTCATCTAGAAGGTCTGAGAAGGAATCGTCGGAGTCAGAGGAGGTCCACAGGCATTCATTGGCATCGCCAAGGTCAAGGGAGGAGAAATTTCCAAGAAACAGATCGACAAGGGTATCAGTGGCTACTTAGGTGAGCTTGAGAGAGGATGAGGAACTTTCAGCTAGATGGCTTAAAGAGAGCAACTTCGCTTGGGCAGGGAGGGTCTGGATGCAAAGGTGAACCGCGGAGTGAGCCGTGAGGAAGTCAGCAGAAACAGCACTCTCTGGTTGAGTCATCTAGACCCTGGGGGTGGCTTTGCTACTTGTTTTACTTCTATACTAAGACCTGTCCGTCACTCTGTTGATCTTTAACCCCGGTTAATGTGCTTTTCCATTAACTAGAGGCCTCATCAGCATCCTGTGGGAATCTGGTTAGCAATACAGGTTTTTGGATCCGATCCAGACCTACTGAGTAAGAAGGTCCAGGCACCCAGTCTGCAGGAAGAGTTCTCAGAAGATTTAATGGGGGAGTTTGATATACTCAAAAATTTGCAACTCACTGGCCAAACAGCCAAGATCTTTAAACCTGAGTGTGGGAGAATTGAGGTGCTGTCCTAATTAAAAAGCAACAGGGACCCAGCTTCCACTTGTGCATGTGAACACAGGAGCCCAGAAACGTCATGTCCCCACCGAGTCTCATATTTTCTGTTTCAATGTAAAACATTATATTAGTTACTTTTCGATGACTGTGATGAAATACAATGATCAAAAGCAACTTATTGAGGAGAGTTTATTTGGCTTACAATTCCAGAGGAGGGGTCCATAATGGTAGGGAAGATGTGCTAGCAGGTGGTGGTGGGGGACATGAGACCAAGAAACTGAGAGGTCACATCTCAACCACACACAGGAAGCAGAGATACAGAGTGTGTGAACTGGAAGAGGGATGAGGCTATAAACCCTCAAAGCCTGTTCCCACTGACCTGCTTCCTTTACCAAAGTTGGACCCCCTAAAGGATCCTTACCTCCCCAGGTACCACCAGCTGGTGACCAAGTATTCAAATACTTGAGCCTATGAGGGACATTCCTCTTTCAAACCTCCACAAACCCTATTATCTAAAGGCATGCTCTGCTTTAATAGGATTTGGTTTTACCTTTACTAAAGGTCTAGGATTCTCTACTCCCATCTTTCTGTCCTTAAAATGCCATATGGTGTTTTATGTTTGGCTGCCACTTGAATGGCAATGTTAGGAAAGCTGGAGATGGTGGCAGATGCTTTCCTGATTCTACTCCAAATTTATCAAGACGTTTATTTATTTATTTTTTCCTTCCCAGGTCTGTGAGCTGGATATTATCTTTAATTTTGAAAAGGCGTATTTTATCCTTGATGAATTTATAATAGGTGGAGAAATTCAGGAAACATCCAAGAAAACAGCAGTCAAGGCCATTGAAGACTCTGATATGTTGCAGGAGGTCAGTATGGTTTTCTATGTCTGGGGAAGATGATGGTGATTCCAGCACTAATTATAATAGAGCTACCACTCTGAGTACTGCACCCACGTGTTGTGCTGGTCATAGCTTCTACTTTAAGCAATTTACACGTATTAGCTTACTCAATTCTTTCAGCAGTTCTAACTAGGTGTTAGCCTGTTTTATCATGAGTGAATGGAGACTCAAGAGGTGAAATGTCCTGCTCATTTTTATAGTTAATAAACATGAAATAGAGCTTTGGACCCTTGCGGTTTGGTCCTGAGTCTTTGCTTGGCCTGTGTGGCTGAGCTTTAGGGTTTGAAAATATCTTACCCTCCTAGGGGTATCAAAAGCTTGGTGCTATTCTTTGCAAACGTAATTTTATGAGATGTATAAAAAGACTTTCATTAAAATATCTGTTCTGCCCTGGGAAGGAAGAACAGCAGTGCATAGTTATTTCATTTGCTAGGAATATTAGAGCTATGTTATCAAAGATGGCATTTGCCATTTTAATTGAAATTCCCTACCTCTCTTGGGAAGGCTTTAGGTCTATGTGCTCTTGTTTGCATAAATAAACCGGAGCACTCGTGGCTGGATTGCCAAGGTATAAATGGGTCCTGAAGCCTGTGCTTGGCACTGCTCCTGACTCTGTGATTGCTTCATATAATATCCTGGGACTTTTCTTTTTAGAAGCATCCCAGATTTGAATCAGACCTACTAGGGAAACATAACCTACATTAGCCCCTTCAAGGACCCTGAAAAGGAGCACTGTGTTCCACCGACCTTTGCCTTTCTAAAATCAGGCAGCTCTGACCAGTCCTAAACCAAGCATGTTTCTGGGTGCTTAGATTCTGTCCCAGGTCTCCCAGAATGTCAGTGAGTCTTCCTTCCTTCCCTCTCTTTTTCCCTATCGCCCCAACTCTCCTGTGTGTGTGTATTTGTTTGTTTGTTTTAGACCGTCTTACTAAATGTAACCCAGGCTGGCTTTAAACGCATGATTCTCCTGCCTCTACCTCCCAAGTGCTGGGATGACAGGCGTATACCACACCTGGCCTCAGTGGGTCTTTCCATCTTCCTGTTTTCATAACAGCAGGTCAAGAGTCAAGAGGATTTCAAGAATTATAAAGTACCTTTTTAAAATTGGTACTAAAGCCATTCTTCCTGCTATTTGGAAATAAGAGACTGATTAAGTTAATAAGACATTAGGCATGATTTCCCAGCAACTGTCTTGGCAGTACTTTGAGCTGATTACTTACTCCTGCCCATGGAGGGACTCCATCCTCAGGTGAGTGGACATGAAGAAAGACAGGGGTGGGTTCCCATAAGCAGCTCCGTGTGCCGGTGCAGCCAATGCATTCATTGCTGGAGGTGTTATCCCCTCAAAGAAATGCATTAAACTTCTTTGAGTCTTACTTGACTCTCCAAATGTCACAAAAGGGGATCTTATGAGGTACTGAAGAAATCAGTGCTTGGAAATTCCATAAAAGAGAGTTTATTAAAATATGCTGGGGTGGAGAAGCAGGGAGTAGGAAGTGGGGTTTATTCCCAAGTCTCTGCTCTTCGTCTTTAAGATGGAAGCTTCTGGAAGGAGAGGCAAACTTTTCACAGGGTCTTTGGCACTTCAGTAACTGAAGCTTCCTGAATTGGGGCCAAGACACACCTGCGTGATTTCGAAGTCCCTCCAGCTGCAGGAAACAGGCTTTTAAGAGCTTTCAGTGAATCTGTGTCCCTAGTTCCATTTAAATCTTGGAAGCAGGCATTTCAAGAAGCGAGCCCTTTCACAGTAAAGCACTAATTGGTTGGTTCGTGTCCCTGGTGACTGAGTGGACAGTGTCAGCTGGTACCATTAGGTGCCCTGTGTTAAACCCTGTACCCCAATGAGCAGGCAAGGTTGTGGCTGGCCTCAAATGGCACTTGTTGAATGAACAGAGCCTGCCAAGTGAGAGTGTGTCGCTAGTGTCCTCACGGGCTCTGGTACCTCTTCCAGTGATGTGAGAGAACATTTGGGAGAGCTTGTTGAGAAGTTGACTTTGCACGTCTGGTGTGCTTCAGAAAGTACAGAATGCGTAGGGGAAAAAATGTTCAAATTGCATAAAGGAGAAGGATTGCCCCTTTATTTCCTGATCTTCAGTTCTAAATACATATTTGTAGCTACTAGAGGCCGAGGAAGGCCTTTATGACATTGTCTTCTTTCAAAATAACTAAAAATCATGAAATAGCTCTTATTCCTTCCTCTCAATGACACATAATAAAAGTTTCTTGGGACAGGGGAGAGAAACAAAAGTTATTTTTCACATATTTAATAAGAAGACCCATAGTCTCAAAGCTCTAGGTGCTCAAATCTTAATCTGAGTGGATCCAGATTAGATGTTGATAATTCAGAAAGTCTAATTGGGAGGAAGTAACAGCAATGTGAGTGATGTCATAGTTAGAAGCATGGAGTAGAGGTTGTAATTCTCAAGATTACCAGATGAGGGCAGCCATTAGTGAATGGTCCTCAGACAGTAGCCTGTCAGTAAGGGAAGGTCAAGTGGAGTCAAGCCATAGACTATGTCACACATACATGAGGATGCCTGAACAACTGCTCGGTGCACCCCACCACTTTCAACCTTCAGAGCATAAACCAAAACCACAATGCAGTAGAAAGGGGCTGTCTGTGTATTAGATACAGAATCATACTACCATGGTGTGAGAGTCTCCAGATGGGTCCCAAGATACAACTCTAGCTCGACTCTTGTGAAGGCAAGGGAAGACAAGGATTTGAGACTGTGACCTATTTAAGTCAGTTCCAAGCCTGTTTAGTGGCACGTGCATGAAAACAACCAATTCTTACATCGCTTTATGCCCCTGGAGTGACAGCAGGACTTAGGGCAGGCAGGGCAGAGTTCAGCCTCTGAGTTGCTTTTGGGCAGATATATATAGGGCAGATAACCAGAGCCCAGTGGATCTCTGAGGCTGTGAGGCATCCACTTTATGCCCTTGATCGTCTCATGCTTCTTCAAGGCTGCAGAAAGGGTTGGACAATATGTCCATATAGTCAATTCATTTTAGCCAAACTTGCAAAAGTCTAGGGCATTTTAACTGCAAAGACTATATAGCCAAAGCGCATATAAGAGTATCAAACAGATAGAATATGCTATTCTAGGTTTTATTTTGTCATCTTTCTAATGTTGATAATGTACTGTCATCATCTCTTCTTACTCTAAATAAATTTTAGACTTAATTTGTTTTGGATCTTCTTAAGTGGGGATAAACATCTACCAAACTCACATAGGCTGTGGGCCAGTGTTGATACCCCAGTGAAGTTAAAAGATAAGGATGGAATAGTCAAGAGGAGATTCAGGGCAGGTGTCTTGGGGTGTTAGTCTCTTTGGGCCAGTGCTCAGTTAGGAGGCTGACAAGCTTTAGAGGAAGTGGGGATGACTAAGCACAAATCATTTCAGCAGTGGCACACTGCAATTCTAAAGAGACAGGTCAAGCAGTTAGAAACCCTGATTTCTGACATGGGTACCCTCTAGACCAGTGGTCCTCAACCTTCCTAATGCTGTGACTCTTTAATACATACAGTTCCTCATGTTGGGGTGACCCCCAAACCATAAAATTATTCCATTGCTACTCCATAACTTTAATTTTGCTATTGTTATGAATTGTAGTATAAATATCTGATATGCAGGATATCTGATATGCGACCCCCAGGTTGCACTGCTCTGGACCGTCTTGTTGGCCACTAGCCTTGATCTCTTTGGCCCATAGTTCCAGTCTTTCCTGGGATGTTGAATGGTGGCACACGAGTTGTGGTGCATAATTAAACATCAATTGCTAAGCAAGTTGGTAGTGACTCACAGTGACTTAAAGTATTGCCTAAGGATGACTTGCTGCCCCCCCCCCCCCATGAACTCTCTTATTGATGTAATCTGGGTCATTGTTTTTCCCAAATGTGTATCTGTTCACTAGAAGGGAGTTTGCAACACCACTGTGGAATTCTACCTGTCTTATCAAACACTTAAAAGAAAAGATGAAGACAGGAAACTAAAACTCTGGGGTTTAGTAGCAAACTTGGTAACTGAAAGATGGTCTGGAGGCTTTGGAGAAATGCTCTTCCAAAAGGCATGGCAGACATCTTTCAGAAATCCCTTCTGACTGGGCTGTAGGTTTAATGAAGAAAGCAGTGCTTATGTTACACGTGTGTGCTTGGCTTCTCTAGCACATGTGCCTGCGTGTGGTCCTCACAGCCATTTCTGACACATGAGCTTTAAATCAACAGTGGCGTCTGCACAGTTGTTGATTTAACATCTCCCTTGTCAAACATCCACTTCCTGATCAAGCTTGGCCCTTTTCTCAGTTGAAAGTGATGTATTTACAGCCATGTGGGCATGTGGACGAATGATATTCAAACTTGTAGTCACCTTCAGGAGAATGCAAAGACTTATGTCTATATATGCTTTTGAACTTTTTTTCAATATTACAAAAAAAAAAAAAAAAAACAACCAAAAACCCCAACAGAACGAAAACCAAATCACAGTCTGTTAATGCATACGGTTTAAAGGAAGATTGCTCTAAGTCATTGTTCTCTTTCAGACAATGGAAGAATACATGAACAAGCCCACATTTTAAGTGGACAGTCTACTTGAAGATTCTGAGTGCTTCGTGTTGCGCATCTACAAATAAGCAACTCTTTGCATCCAGTCGCCACACAGCTCTGGCACCATGCCAAAAATAACTTAAAGGGATTCTGCGTTAGCTAGCCAAACTTAGAAGTTGTTAGCATAATGTGTTTATGGTTGCTGCATGTCTGTATTATACTGTCTGTGAGTACTCAGACAGTGGCTGTCGTTGTTTCAAATAACTGCTGCAGACTGAATAGTTGGCTTGCAGGGTTGTAAGTCCTTGTGGTATTTTTAAGACAATTTCAAATATTAGTTGCAATATAATAATTTTTGTTGCCATTTGGTCTCCTACCTGTAGACTGAAAACTGCTTTGTGATAACGTACAATTTTGAATGTAAAGTATATTTTATATAACAAATGCTTTTCCTAAATGTTTTTAAAAGGTACATGAATTCAAATTTATGTTAATAGTTCAGATTTCATACATGATGCAGACTTTTTTTAAATATGTTCAGTACTACTGTAGTTTCAGGTCAGGTACAATGTATCTGATTTTAATGTCTTGAATTCAACTTATTTTCTTCAGAATCGGGATAAAACTTCATAAGTGATTTTGATGTCTTAGAAGGTGCTAGATGGAGGTTTTTAACTTTACTTTCAATTGAATATAAGGGACATTTCAACAAGGTTATATTTTCTATAAACTATATATTTATTAAAGTTTCAGGAGATCTGGAGATAAAATGTCACAGCATCTCCTGTTATTACCAAAGTACTCAGAAAGGAATAGCTAGCGCAATAATTGTGATCTCTACTACTATTTTACATCTCATGTTCTAATTAATCCTTGCGATTGAGAGACTTCTTCAGATATTTTTAATGTAAGTGAATGTATTAGGCTTCCTGAGGGCATGCATTTTCATTGTACCCTTTATGGGAGGTGAGTCTATTCTTTTTCCTCCCCGCTTCCCAGGAAAATCTTTTCTGCTGACTGTGATTCTTGTGACCATGTCACCTTCATGCTCCCAAGAGCAGAAGTTCTGCGTAGTCGGGTCCTGAGCGCACTCAGACATGAGGTAGGAAGTCGCTTGTAGCTTTTCTTCTCGGCTCCTGTGTCTGGAGTTCCGTGTGTGCATTTTCAGGGTTAGTGTCAAGGTCTGATGTCACTCACATCAGATTGCTTAGGACTCTTACGTTTTTCTTGAGACAATCGTGCGTTTGGTATTCTATTCTGTGGGAGATCTCAAAAGGTGGATCCTTCGAGAATGTGATGGTTTGTCATCTGGGGTTCATCTCATTAGGCGTATTTAAGGGATGAGGGCAAGACCAGAGCAGAAGAAAGTCAGACAAACGAACCCACTCCTCAATATAACCATTTATCTAAAGGCAATCATTCAGTTTGCATATGAGGTAATAACTGGGCTTTTAATAGCTGATGTATCTTCAAATTAACAGTGTGATTATGGTGGCTGGTTGATGTTTGTTTATTTTTTTTTAACAACTTTGTTTAGGTAATCTTCAGTTTTGTGCACTAACTTAAAAAAATAGGATAAGAATCTTTGTTTTTCAAACATTTTGTAAAACTGAACTTTCTGTAATTTCAGAGGTTTTCTGGTTCCTTCTCATTGTTTTTGGATGAAGATATCTTTTGAGCCTCACTAAATGTACTGCTTATATTCTGGATAATAACATATTTGACACTGTCCAGCTTGTACAAGGATTCTTCCTGTCAGTGTGCACATAGAAAGTGATCATATTTATCTGCCACACTGGGGTAAATTCAAAGGATTTGAGGAACAGCTTACATGAGCTTTAGTGAAAAATCACTACATATATTTTCTTTATTATTATAAAATTCTAAGAAAAATGTCAAGTAAAAGGAAAAATAATACTGAATTTGTATAAAACTTCCAAATAAAATGTTAAAAAAAAGTTAATGATGAAATTGAGTATGCTTTCATGACTATATATGTAATATATATATTTTAAATAACCTTTTAATTCTTGCAATTCTAGTTTCTGGTTATATATATATATATATTCCTTTAGAATTTCTTTCTACACCAGGTGGTGGTGGCGTATGCCTTTAATCCCAGCATTGGTGGGGGGGAGAGGCATGTAGCTCAGAATTCAAGGCCAGCCTGGTCTACAAAGTGAGTTCCAGAACAGGCAGGAAAAACCCTGTCTCAAAAAACAAACAAACAAAAAAATGAACACACACACAACAACAACACCAAAAAAAAAAGTTGTTTTTTTTTTTTTTTTTTTAAAAAAAAAAAGGATTTCTTGCTATTTAGTAATAAGGAGAAGCTCAGAAGGCACAGGCTCCTGGGAGAAGAATAACTCTTTCTTTCCTCTTCCTGTAGTTTCAGCATCCCCTCACAGTGTGATAACAGGGTTTCTTTACTGGCAGCTAAAGAAGCAATCAGTCTGTCACTACTCCCATTAACAAATGTAAAGACTTTCTTTGTGATAAAGTAAGTGAATTTCCTCATCTGAATCTCTTAAGATAATAGGATGGCTTTCAGCAAATGCATTTTGCTTCGAAAACTGATAATTCTTCCAACAGGTGTATTATCAATCCCATAAAGTACCACTTGATGGCCTGCATTGAATTTCACTTCTCGGAGGTTTCAGCACTAAACGCGTTGATAAGTGCTAATGTATTTTTTCATGTGGTCCCTGCCTTTTTTGATACAATACATTCAGATGTTCGGGGACACGGAAAGCCAGCTAATGACAAGTGTCCAGCAAAGGTTGATGGAAGGCCATGACTTTGTTTCAACCCTTCTTTTTGACTTGTTACAAGACAGCCTGATAAGACTGCCCATAGACAATGTGCCCTGATATTGAACAACAGTAATCTGTCTTGTCACAGGTAAAACCAGAAACATCTAATAACATCTAGGGCTTTATTAAAGTCTCTTCTTTCTCCCCCTCCCCCCTCCCTTCTCCTCTCCTCTCTCCCCACTCTTCTTTCCTCCCTCCTCACACCTTTCCCCCTCCTTCCCCTCCCTGTCTTCCTTCCCTCCACGTAATGCCTTCTTCCCTCTCCTTCCTCCCCCTTTTCCTCTCTTTCTTCTTCCTCCCTCCCTGTCTTAGTTAGCTTTTTACTGCTGTGATTAAACGCGAGGACAAAAAGCACCTTGGGGAAGACAGGTTTTATTTCAGCTCATGACTGATTTATAGCCCATGGTGAAGGGACGCCCGGGCAGGCAACTGGAGGCAGGAACTGAAGCAGAGACCACGCAGGAATACTGCTTACTGGCTTGCTCCCCAATACTTCCTCATCTTGCTTGCTTATGCCACTCAGAACCACCTGCCCAGGGTGGTACCCCCCTCGGTGGGCTGGGCCCTCCCACATGAATCAAGAACCAATAAAATGCCACACAGATTTATACACAGGCCAGTCTGATGGTGGCAATTTCTCAACTGATGTTCTCTTCAATATAGGCGACTTCAGTTTGTGTCAAGTTGACAAAAAAAACACTAACCAGCATGCTTACTGTCATTTTTTTTTCCTGACATAGGACATTGTGTTGCCCAAGCTGGCCTCTGGCTTGTGATCCTCCTGTCCCTGCCACCCGACTGCTGAGGTTAGAGGCATATGACACCACACCTCCCTTAGATTCACATTTTGATGTACTACTTGGTATGTAATTCAAGCTCCAGACAGACTTTGGATAAGTTCTCCTTGAATGAATTCGCATACTTACTGAATCTTAGGGTCCTCTTGGGTATGGGTCATCAGGCCATGGCATGTGCACTTCCCATCATGACTTCAGTTCCAGGTGCTCATTTACTGTTTGGCTTCCTAGTGTATTTTGGAACTTGAACAGATAGTGTTTAAACGATTCTTTTGAGAGCATCTCTCTTGACTAAGAAAAGTCAATAAATTTGAGATACATTTATGACTCCATCATGTACTTCAGTGGAGTGACACTGGGTATATCAACCACAGGCCAGGGCAGACCTCATGCTTTGGTCAACACAAATCAGACTCCATGGTTTTTTAGTGGAGTTTCTCTCTCTCTCTCTCTCTCTCTCTCTCTCTCTCTCTCTCTCTCTCTTTCTCTCTCAGAGAAAGAACATGAAGTTGGGTGGGTAGGGAAGGGACAAAGATCTGGGAGGCATTGGGACATGGAGAAGAATATGATAAATATACTATATGAAATTCTCAAATAAGAAATTATTTAAAAAGAAAAAGTAAAGCAAAAGTTAGATCATTTGCATTCATTAAGATGGAATCAAATAAACTGAGAAGTGAAAGTGTGATAAGTTTTCAATTAGTGCAGTTTCAGTTTGAATGCTTAAAATATTAATTTTGGTTGAATAAAATGAACTTCCCATAAAGGTCTTAAACTATAAATATTAGTTTTAATTATACAGGATTAAATACATTTTGGGAGAATTTATCTTCTATAATGAATTGACTTAATGAAATTACATTTTTCCATTGTTAGAAATGAGCGTTTTGAGGAAAAAATGCTCAATGGCATTTTGTCTAGTCAATTTTTGAGTAATTGTAAGATTAAAGGCTAAGGCTAAAATGATGGAGAAATGAATGAGCCAAAGTAACTTAATGAGAAAAATGGCTAAAATCAGCTATACGTTCTAAAAATCAGCTATACGTTCTATTTGGAGCAGTAATCATACGTAATAATAATATCAACAAGGAAAACAATTTGAGATTATTAATTGAAAATTTACTAAAATTGCAGAAGCATAGTTTGAAGAAAATGTAAATCTTAGAATGGACCTAAACATAATAATAAATAATGAAGTAAAAATCAGGTGAGTTGATGATGTCAGGAGATGCTTCACATGAGACAGTTTTATTCTAGCCTTCTCTCTCTGTGTCCTGGTTGGCTTTTTGTCAACTTAACACAAGCTGGAATTATCTGGGAAGAGGAACCTCAACTGAGAAAATACCTCCATCAGATTGCCTGTAGGTAAAGTCTATGAGAGCATTTTCTTTCTTTTTTTAAAAAAATGATTTATTTATTTATTATGTACACAGGGTTCTGCCAGCATGCATGCCTACATATCAGAAGAGGGCACTGGATCTTGTTATAGATGGTTGTGATCACCACATGGTTGCTGGGAATTGAGCTCGGGACCTCTGGAAGAGCAACTAGTGTTAACCTCTGAGCCACCTCACCAGCTCTGAGAGCACTTTCTTGATTGCTAATTGATAGAGAAAAAAGTCCAGCACACTGGGGGCAGAGCCACTCCTGGGCAAGTGGTCTTTGGTGCTATGAGAACATGGGCTGAGCAAGCCATGAAGAGTAAGTCAGTGAACAGCCTCTGCTTCAGTTCTTGCTTGAAGTTCCTTCCTTGAACTTCTGCACCGATGCTGTTCTGCTGCTCCTCCCTAAGTGGGTTTTGCTCACCGTGTTTTATTACAGCAATAGAAACTAGACAGAGACACGCTATTTCTGTAGTCTGTACTTAAAATATTATGGGCAAGTATTGAGAGCCACTAGTAGCAAAAGACCATGGGAGTATACAGCAGTGACAACTAGAGTTCAGAAGGTCAACCTATCAGAACTAAGGGTTCTGTTAGAGGAAACCATCACGCAAGACATTATGGAATTGCTGCCTTTTGAATGAACTGGCTGTCTCTTGTAAACTTCTTGTGCAATAACAGCTATGATTCTCCCCATTTACAGTGCATCTCCATGTTATGTGTACATGTAATCTCATGATTGCATCTCAGTCTTGGACACAAATTTCCCTATACATTTGGGGTAATTGGATAACTGTCCCCAGCTGCGTTTCTTTTTTCATTAACATATATCTGGCCAGGGCCATTCTCCAGAAAAAAGTATTTCAGCAAAGATATCTTTTTCCAAGGACAAAACTGCACATAGATAAACATTAGCTCATCTCACCCACAGATAGAGAAAAGAACCACTAACAATTAAATCCTCAACTCCTTACCTTCACCCCGGGTTATTTACACAAGACCCTAATTTAAGATCTCACATTCCTGGGATGATGTTTTAGCCATTTGCTAGTTACTGAGTGAAGGCAGTTACTTCCCACTGACCCAAGGAGATTCCCTAGAAGGCCAGGCAGGTGATAGGTGCCAAGCTTCTTTCTTGTGCAAATTAAGTTTTAATTCCTCCTCAGCCAGGTGCTATTCCTAGATTCCCTAATTGGTCTTAGCCTTTAGTTGACATAGCAGAGAACTCCCCTTTAGTCACTCCCCTTTGGGGTTGTAATTAGAAGCTGACATTTATTGCATTATCACCTCGCTCTATGACCCTGAAAACCTCAAGCCTTGAACCGCTTTGCCAAAGAATTACTGCTTGTGTATATATACCGGTCCCCTCACAGCATGGGGAGGATGGATTTGGAAGAACAAAGATGAGGATGGAGATGGAAAGAACTAGATAGAGATGAGAGACCAGCCGAAGGGACCAAGAGCAGGAGGGACTGAGAGGAGCTAAGAATGAGAACAGAAAAGAAACTGTGTAGATAGAATTGACTTAGAAGAATAAAGTGAATGGACTAAAGAACTCAGTGTGCTTAGATTCATTTGATATCCCTCAGATTAGAATCCTTAGCCGCTTGTAGCATCTGTTCTGGACCCTGATAGAAATCTCAAGGCAGGCAATTGGGGGGAATTCAGTAAGCAAGAATATGTAAGTACTGAAGTTAAGGATTTTTCTGAGGACACCATCCAAATACCACTAAGTATAATTTCAATTTTTATGAACTTTCAAACAACAGGAAATAGGGCATGAATTTTTATCTCTGCGTATACACATGGTTCTCGGGAACTGGTCTCTGAAAGGGAAGCGGTAAGTCATAGCACATAAGCTGGGATGTGTGATCAGTGAGACTGTGAAACCTGTTTGTGTTTAGCTAGAGCTTTACAATAGAGCTTGGGGACCTTGATGTTAGTCCTGAGTGTCACTGACAGGACTAATGTACTTGCTCGCTGGAGAGGTGGATTATGGGAGGTTGACAGTATGACTGAGGTGAGCCAGACTGACTACTCGCTATACACCAAGGGGAAAGAAAATGAGAACACTTGTGCTCAGGCTTTGATGGGGTCATGGTGCTAATCATTTGTTTAATGAACCCTCCTTTAGATCAAAGGCATTACCATAAGAAGGTATTTGATGAGCCTCTTTTCTCAGTGTGCAATACAAGCTAATGGCTTTCAGGGCGTGATTTTCATTCTTTTAACTGATGCGAGTCAAGTATGTTGAGTGCACTCTAAATGACTGACACCATTACAGGAGTAGAGAAAAAACTGCTCCTGGAATATGGACAAGAAGTGAACTACCAAGTTTGTGTTTGTGAGTTTTGCAGGTGGAACTTCTCACCGTTTTGAGAAAGAAACATGTTTTTCCTGGCATTGGGTAACAGTCTGAAAAGGTAGAGCCCAATGACTACTTTGGATACTTAGCGACGGCATCCATTTAACCTTGTTTCTAGCTAACTATGAATGAAAACGTCACACTTGGTTCTGAGCTGAGGAGCTGGTGCAGGATGCAAACAATGCCGCTTGAAAAATGAAGCAGAAATGAATGTTCCTTTATGAGATCACTTCCTGGTGCTCTTGGGTGTGCTGTGATAATTCATTTCCCAACCTCTTTTGCAGGTCAGGTCATTCATGGCATAATAATGACCAATGGACTGTGGGTCCAAGTAATGTTCTCATTGTAGGTCTGAGTCATATAATTGCTATGTGGTCCTTCATTCTCCATTTTCCCTGTTACATTCGAAGGAAAAGAATCCATGATTCAGAGAAAGCAGAGCCTTGTCAAGAGTTTAAAACTATGTTGTCAGAAAAGCCAACCAATTGACCTATCTCAAGCGATAGAAGGGAACTTCTACTGTCTGAAGCCACTGAACTCCAGCTGTTTGTTGTCACACTGAGTCTGCCCTTAACAATTCATGACCCAATGCTGGGCTGTTACCAGCAGCATCATCAAGACTAGGATGTCAAGTGTATCCTTAGGACGTAGACAACTGTAAGACCCTTTACAGTGAACCCACACAACTACTTATCTCATGATTGCAGAAACAAGCTACGGTTATGGTTGGAATAGAAAATGTCCCTCACAGCCTTAGGTTTTCAACACCTTTTCCTCAACTGGTGGCACTGTTTCGGATACTGTGGATTCTTGAGGAGATGGTGCCAAGCTGGAAGATCCTATAGATTGGCCTTAGAAGCTTATCACCTGGTTTTAAGTTCTGGTCCTGCTCTCTTGGCTTGGCAGATCATGCTTCTGAGGACCCTTTACAACATGCCCAACCACAGGGGCCCTTATAAGCTCTGCCGATCTTTTCCTGCCATGATGGACTGAAACCAGTGATGTTTTTTTTGCCCCTCCCCCCATAAGCCTCTCCGCCAATGTGGCAGTCCAAATCAAACCAAATCAGACTGAATTAGAAAAGCCCCAGTTTAATGGGTAAAGCATTCCTGGGTGATTCTCTGCCCCTTCCTGCCTTAGAGAGGAGACAAGGATGAGATACTGGAAAACCATGTGTCTCTTTTCAGGGATGCAGCTTATATACCTTATTTGAGTAGACTTGAGCCTCTCTGGAGGAGGAGCCATGTTTGGTGGGCTTTGAAGGGGTGGGTTTGGGGAAAGAGATGGGGGAGGGGAGTTGAGGTGGATCTTCCACCAGAGCATTTCAGACTCTTTGGGTATAGGGATGCCAGGGTGCCAGGGGTTGAGGTGGAGCTTCCCCCAAACAACCAGGAGTCCAATTCTTTCCTGTGTCAAGTTGTTTCTATCAGGGATTTCAACAGCAGCAATGCAGAAGAAGCCAAGACAGCTCCTAAGATATAGCCATCAGCTCTATCAGCAAGAACCAGGATGATGATGTCATTCGCATGTCGCAGACGTTTATTGAGATAAGAATTTGAGTCCCAAGGACACTCTGAGCCTGCATATAATTTTGTTCCTCATTATGTAAAGACTGTGTGATTTCACATAAAAATTTGATATGTTTAGATGTAATTTTACAATGTTTGGAAAATGGCAAGGACTGGTGATACTGGGATTTCCAGAATGTGGAGTCGAGGGACCAACAGTGCTGTCTCCTACATTCTCAGCGCCCTACCTGCCCACTTCAGTTTACATGCTGGCCTAGCCCTGGACCCTTCTAGCTTGATCCTTCTTCAGAGATTGCTGGTGAAGTCTCTTCCTGTGCCTTCTGAGAGCCTTCTCCTACTTCGATTCCTTCTAATACGGCAAGTTAGCCATCCTTCTTTCTTCTGCCTGGTGGGTGTATCTCATCTTTCTTGGCATTTGCTTGTTCATTTTATTCCTCTTACCTGAAATCTCACTTGGTCCATCTTCTAACCCTAGATTTTTTTTTAAGAAAAATGTTTTTTATTTATTCACTTGTATGTGTTACCTTGTGTGTGCCACAGCACATGTGTGGAGATCAGAGGACAACTTGTGGGAGTTGTTTCTCTCCTTCCACCATTGGCATTCCAGGGATCAAGTTTAGGTCGTGCTGTTTAGCAGGAAGCACCCTTCTACACTGAGCCGTCTTGGCAGCCCTTTTAGATCCAGATTCTTAATTATACCACTTACGTTGTCATGAATCTCCTGGAGCCATTCTACTTGCCTCCTCTAAAAGTCCTTTCAACGATATGTCTCCTTCAGTGTCTTTTGGCAGACACTTAAATATATATCTTATATATTATTGACATGAAAAAGTAAAGCATTCACAGTGATCAAAATGGTTGCGTGTGTGTGTGTGTGTGTGTGTGTGTGTGTGTGTGTGTGTGTGTGTAACAGAGAGGGGATGAGAAATGGAGAGACAGGTATTTCTAACAAATGGTCTATGAAAGTCAAGTAAGTTCTTATCACTCATCAGCTTGAATATCTTTAAAGATACGACAGGTTCATGAAAATATCAAAGCAATGTCTTTATTCTCACAGAGTATTATCAGAATTGTTTACTTTTGGTCTAGAGGCTTTCTATGGTCTTTTATCTTGAGACATAATTACATTTCCAAAGCATGATACGATCTCAAAACTTCAAGAGACTGGGTTTTACTCTATTGTCCAAGAATTTTTCTCTTCTGCTGATAGCAAAAGGACTCTACCATCCCTATCAGGTCAAAGGACAGTAAATATCAATGAGTACAGGGTGAAAGTCAAATGTTGGTTGCTTCGTGATGAAGTGATCAAAACTAAAATGGAACGCAATGGTGATACCTTAACAAGTTTATTATTATTATTATTATTATTATTATTATTATTATTATTTGTGTGTGTGTGTGTGTGTGTGTGTGTGTGTGTGTGTGTGTGTGTGTATGAAAGAAATAAGTTCACTGACACTAGAATCTAGGCGACCACATTTTCAGGTCAGCTTTAAATTCAATACTATTTATATTTATGCAAAGCTGTTCAGCCTGGTTGCAAATCCATTGTCAACTTTTGTTCTCAAGATGGATGAGCCCCTGGCGGCTTCTGGTTACATGTAGAAGAATAGACTCTTAAAAATAGAAAATTCGTGTCTACCCAAAGCAGAGTAGTTTCTGTGTTTTTTAACTCTTCCCGTAGATAATGAGTTTAACACAATTGCTGTAGGGATAGCATTTTAAAAATGAGCCCACCTCCCCTTGTATGATTTTTTTTTCTGATTCATGGAGTAGGCAGGGGTGGTGCACTAATTCCTCTTCCTCATCAGCCTTCCTTTTGCCTTCTGCTACACTAATCCATTGACATTCTCTTTGCATACCCGGTGAGATCCGTACAAATGCAAGTGGTAAGAAAATGAAGCTTGGGAAAGCACATTTGTAAACAGAAAGAGGGAGATTCCTTTAAGGAAGCTTGAGTGTAGCTCGGAATGGCAGTTGCCATGGGAATGACTGATGGCTAGTTACATTAGATGGAGCTAAGCCTTTGCTTATAAAGGACAGGAAAGATATTATCTTTTTCTTCCGTTCCCCCATTTCAAATTTATAGCAGTTGAGCAATTGAGGAAATATTGAAAGTAGTAAAAGAGATCAAGTTTCATATTGGCAAATGCAAAAATTCCCTGCTCATTTGATTCTCCATTTCATCATCTTTTTTTTTTTTTTTTCAAGACAGGGTTTCTCTGTGTAGTTTTGGTGCCTGTCCTGGATCTCACTCTGTAGATCAGGCTGGCCTTGAACTCACAGAGATCAGCCTGGCTCTGCTTCCCGAGTGTGTGCCACCGCCGCCCAGCTTCATCATCTTTTTTGTTGATGGAATGCAGCAAAATAAAAATTGAGAGTTAAAAATTGTAAAGGAGGTGTGAGTACTGAATCAGTCTTTGTTGGCTCCCGAAAACCTTTTTGTTTTGTTTTGATAATTTACTTTCAGTGTCAAAGGAAAATTAACTATAAGCTATAGAAAATTAAGGTTAGTCTCATCACTGGTGTATTAAATACCCCCTCTTAGGATGCTGTTGACAGTGGATGTTTAGAACCTCGGATCTGGTGTCCCTAGGACTTTGCCCTCTGTGTTCTTTCTCTTTACTGATTCTGAGGTTCGTTCTTTTATTGCCATAGTGTTTAGCTATGGCTTCCACAGCTTCAGTGTCTTCAGAGTCCCTTTAGTGAATTCCGGAGACTAAAGGTTGCCTTGGGCCCTCCTACACTCAACCCTATTCAGACACGATTATTCAGTAACATGGTACATGATTGCAAATAACTAGGGAAACCAAGGGGGAAGGATTTGAGGGAGAGTCTAGGACGATGCTCTGAAGGGGGAATGCAAGAGCTTCACACTTTACCAGGATCATGTGGGAAGCTGGAATGATATGACTGTGATAAAGACATCAGCCAACATTTGAGTTAGTGTACTTCAGGTTTTGTTTTCGTTTATTTTGACCTAAATGTTATTGCCATGTTTTCAATGGAAGGACATTTACATGAATGTTTGTTAGTATATCTGACTGACAGTTATGCAGGCATATGTGAATATATATTTGTCATTAACAAAATTAAAATGGCAATTAGCTTAAAACTAAACATAATATTAACATAATATTATAATATTAAAAATAAACATAAAACCAAACATTAAAGGATGACAGTAAACAACATATGCTGCTGAAGAAGAGCATGCTGGTGTGTGTGAAAACATTAAAATAATCATACGTGCTGGCCCATGGATGCTGAGAATCTAACTCACATCCTCAAACTGGTCCAGGTGCCAAATTTAACCTGTGGACTGTTTTTACATGGCTACCTTCCAAGAGTACTCAAGAGGAAGGAGAAGAATGGGGTACAGAAGTGGAGGAGGGAATTCCTACTCTCTGGCTCCTTGCACAGGGCACCTTCTGACTCATGATTTTACCTAAGAGGAAAAAGTCAGATGTGGAAGGTCCTCATGACATCATGATATAGAGTACACTTTCTAACACATTAATAAGAAACTGAGAGTGAGCTGAATACCTAGGATACACAACTGATGGTGTGATGTTCATCATGCAACAGGCTATTTCTCCACCAATAAGGTGAGGCCCAGTGAAGACAGTGGACAAGTCCCATAGGTCTCAATCTGTGTCTCACCCAGATTCGCAGGCACATTCAAACTCTAAACATCTGATGTGGAATGAACTACTCACTTCACTAATTCACTGACTCATTAATTCAAACTAGTACTCAAGAACATAAAAGTTTACATATTGGTGGTGTATCATGTTTGATATAAGCATATCTTATATATTGCTTAAATTGGCCTAACTACACTTATATCTTAAAACATCCTATCAATTCCCTATAGTGAAAACTTTAGAAAGCCTTTAACTTTTTGAAACACATGATGCAGAATTTCTATTAAGAGCCACCCTACTGTCTGTTACACTGCATGTTATAAAACATAATGATGTTTTGCCTGGAACAAGATGACCTTTACTTAAAAGAGCCTGGCAATTCCTAAGGCCTGTGTGTAGCTAAAGTTTTCCTGGTTCAGCTCAGCTCCTGTGGCCCTGCAGCTGGCTGCCTGGACCCAAGTAAACACACAGAGACTTATATTACTTATAAACTGTATGGCTGTGGCAGGCTTCATACTATCTAGTTTTTATATCTTAAATTAACCCATTTCTGTTCATCTATATGTTGCCACATGTTCCGTGGCTTTACCTGTTGCCTTTACATGTTGCTCCCTGGGTGACAGGCTGGCAGCTCCTGACTCAGCTTTTCACTTCCCAGAATTCCCTTCTCTGCTTGTCCCACCTATCCTAAAGTTCCTGCCTGGCTACTGGCCAATCAGCGTTTTATTTATCAATCAATCAGAGCAACACATTCACAGCATCCTGTGCTCTACCAGAGACATGACAGAGAAATCATATAGTCCACAGTCCACCTGGAGGGATAGTCCATTCTAGGGCACCCATTCCTCCTCTCTGAGGAAGAGTCTCTGTTTCTTGACCTGCAGGGTTCCTTCTTCCACATTCTACATAATGTGGTGTAGGTGGGGTTGATTCTTACTCCTATACTTGATTTGTAGATCTTTTTGAAGCTATGCACTGTGAGGCATTTTCCCCTAGACATTACTGCATATCACTTGGTGAATTTTTTTTTTTTTGGATTGGTTTCAGAGCATCGGCCAGGAATGAAATCAGATATGCATTACATTTTATTGATAGGCATCAGATTCAGTTTACATTGCTGACGCATTGCCTGTTGTGAGTCTTTCAAATGAAGAAGAATTTGAGAAGAATCTTTAAACCCAATAATTTCCCCAGGAGGGAACACAGCTAAGATAGAAGTTCCAGCCATCTCCTCTGTGGCTCTGAACTCAGCAGTGGTTATCTGTCCCTTTTAAGATAACTCCCACAGTCCTTGGTGTGAAGGCAGTCCTTTTCATGATGTCTTCAGCCTAACTGTTGCTCATTTACCCATCCTCCAACACAGGATGTGCTTGGTTGCTTATGCATTTTTGCTTGTTTAAAATATTAATCCTATTTATCTGTCATCTCCACTCAAAGCCTTTGCTTGGTTGCTGAAGTGAAACAGCAACCTATCTCCCCATGGTTACTCTCTTGTTCATGGCCCTCTTTCATTTTCCTCACGACACTTACCTTGTCTGAAATTATCCTATTGATTTGTCCGGCGGATTAAGCTATTTATTTGACTACATCTGCACGCATTTATGTGTTCATTGTTTCCTCTTCCACATTTGTGTTTGAGGACAGAGATTCTGCATCTAGGACACGTCTTAAGAGCCTCTGGCCTTCAGTAGGCTCTCAAAGTGTCCTTGTATCATCATTCTCCTTTCCAGATAGAAGCAGATATGTCCTACTTTTTGTCTCTCCACACGGATCTTAAGTGGCTGTTGCTATCATTGGACATATTGTATACCGCTCTATACAGCAAATAGTCTGAGAAAGCAAGGACTGGTCTTTCTGTATCCACAGCTCACACAGGCTGGCATGTCATAGAGGCTGATTTCTTAAAGCATGCATGAATAAATGAGTAAATCCGTAGTTGTTCCAAACTAATACTTACTATGCTGGCTTGATTTCCATCTACAATATTTTTGGATCCTTCCCTTAACTAGAAAGGACAAGCATGAGAACCCTCCAGAAAGTATTTTTTCTTCAAGTTACAAAATTTGTGTTTATCAGACAAAATTTGTATTGATATAACCAATCCCCCTTCCTCCACTGTCTCCTCCTCTTCTACTTTTCATTTTTGTCTCTTTCTTCTCCTTAGTCTTCTCTTTTAATAGAAAGATGAAACCTCTAGAAACCATATGGAGGGAAATACAGCACCTGACCATTGCAGTGCTGAACCTACCCATTCCCTTTTTATCTAGGGTACATAAAGTGGTACGGAAAATAGAGATCTTAAAACAGCTTCAAAGAGTTCATGATTAGAGAAGATGAGATCACATTCATGCCAGACACCTCACAGAGAGACAGGAGTTAATTAAAACCACAGCTGGATAGAGTTGACAGAAGTTAAAAGTCAAGTAGCAACTATGTTCAGATCAGAGTAGAAAGCAGGGAAGATGGAAAGACCACTCATTCATTCATCCATCCATTCATCCATTTCTTTATTCATTCATGTCTCCTTTAGTAGGTCCTCACTTGGTTGTGTAGGGACTGGGGATGGATTATACTGCCAGATAAGACCATTCATCTATTTCTTTATTCATTCATGTCTCCTTTAGTAGGTCCTCACTTGCTTGTGTAGTGACTGGGGATGAATTATACTGCCAGATAAGACAATTCATCCATTTTTTTTATTTATTCATGCCTCCTTTAGTAGGTCCTCACTTGGTTGTATTGGGACTGGGGATGGATTATACTGTCAGACAAGACTCAATGAGCATTTAACAGAGCAGCCATCTTGGAATGGGAGAGTTCAGACCAAAGTTAGCCCTCAAGAAATGACTCTAAGATCACTGCTCTCTTCACTTCTTTCTGGCTAATGAGGCAGGGTCAGGAGAAGAAAGACACTAGATCATGGATGAGATGGAGCAGAGGAGGATTAAGCAGCCACTTGGTGCTACTACCATCTTCAAGGCTGAAATGCCAAAGCATAGATTCCAGATGAAGTGTGGTCTTGTTTTGGAAAGATCTGTGATTAATCTGGCACTGATACTGTTGCTCACCCACACGCCAGAATTCCTCTCTCAGACATATCTCAGTGAAATCGCACTATACAGCCATGTCAGGATTGGATGTCGTCTGAATTCCCATATGGGACACCCTCTCTATAGGAGACCTCACTCTATAATAATGGAGACCTGGCAAATGTTTGTCTGGACTAAGATCCCACAGGCATGAAGAGAAAGAAATCAGAATTCTTCCAAAGCTTGCTAACCTCAGATCCCTGGTGAGCATCCAGGTATTTGGAAGTCTCTTGAAGTCAAATATAGTAGATGACTGACTTGAGTGAAAGCCTTCAAAGTGAAAATGGTGTTAATTTCATGAGACTAGTTTTCACGTGTGATTTGGAAACAGAATTTGAGAGCAGTTCCAAAGATTAGTTTTTCAGGTGAATAAATGAGAAAAATATTTTCTGACACCAAGAATATTTGGCATGTAGACATAAGCCAGAGTAGTTATTATATAGGCTTATTGATTTTAAACCACAAATTTAGTGTAAGAAGGGAGGAAAAGAGGGAGGAGAGAGGGAAGAGAGAGCTGCTGTGCTCAGGAGAGTGGACAGCAGACTTTTGTTCGATTGTAAAGATGTTTGGTAATTATTTGTTGATCATGGGCCTGGTTTCAAGAGGTGCTTTTCTTTCTTTTTTTTTTTTTTTTTGGTTTTTCGAGACAGGGTTTCTCTGTGTAGCTTTGCGCCTTTCCTGGAACTCACTTGGTAGCCCAGGCTGGCCTTGAACTCACAGAGATCCGCCTGCCTCTGCCTCCCGAGTGCTGGGATTAAAGGCGTGCACCACCACCACCGCCTGGCAAGAGGTGCTTTTCTTAACCTGCAAATGTTCCGGCTTTGTACTTGGTGGGCTGATAGGAAGTCCGTGGACCCAGGAACTAATGACTTCTACCTGCTGGTGGCATTGTCAGCCTTGTGAAAGGACTTCCGCTGCTTTTGTCAACAGACAAAACCCATCCCGTCACTGACTTACTATTGTATAAACATCTTAGTCTTGGGGCCTGGCCTGGACCTTATGCTGTGACTGAAGGACTCTATGTGCTTGACATGCTGAGAAAGCATGGAGTATGGTAGCAGAAACATATACCAGCTCCAATAGGCAACAGGCCAAGCTCCTCACCTTCTGTTATAGTCTCAGACAAAGCATTTCCCAAGTGGAGAGCTTGTCTTACATGCAGTGCTGGACAGAGAGAAGCTCACAGGTTATAGTAGCAAAGGAAACAAATACCATCTGAAGATGGGGACAGCAACCCTTCCACATCACTGTGGTCATCCAGTAGACTGCCAGCTGGAAGCCCTACAGTCGAGTCAGTGCTTCCAGCAGAAACAATCTTCAAGTTTATATGAAGTGGCCTGCACAGTTGTTAGAGCAACCTGAATATCAGCAGGGTTATCAAAACTGTTAAGAAGCCAATAATGTAATTTTCAGCTATGTGACATTCAAATTCAGTAATTTTTAAGTAAAAGCAAGGCTTGGGGGCTTGTGAAAGTTCTTCTTCAGTAGCAATTCCCTTTTGTTTTTGCTTGTCATCTGTGCGGCCATCTTGAGTCCTAGTATTTTTAGATTTCTTTAGTCATAAGAACCTTCTACTGTGCAAACATCCTATCCTTGTGGCCTCATCTGGCATTTCAAGACAAAGCTGTTGAGACTGTATAAGGATGGAGACAAGGGAGAACACATGTTAAATCTTCTATGAACAAGAAGTGAAGGGCCCTAAACTTATTTGCCCTTTAGTACCTTATGTGGGCCACCACCTATTTCAAGAGGACAGGAGAAGAGAGAAGAGAAAGAGAAAGAGAAAAAGGAAAGGAAAACAAAGGAAGATAAGAAAATAAACAGCCATTGCACATACATGAGAACATTTATCACATTGATGAGAGTTAAAAACACTAGCCTGGAAAGGGGTGGGAGCCAGGGCATTTCCAGAGTATCCACCAGCAAGATTGCAGCTGAACTCACCCTACATGGACTATTGGGCTGAAAGGTTGCCGCCTGTTCGGAGTTCTACAATCGTGGTTGCCGCTGCCCCAGAACTATGGCTGCCAGGTTGGCCAAGGCACTGTAGGATCTCATTTGAGGTCATCACCAGGATCTTGTGTCATGAAGCTCCCTGCATTGCTATTTGAAGGACTGGTGGGATCACATATCATCCCTTGCCATTCCAAGGAGAAGGTAGTTGGAGGTCCCGCTCGGTGGATAGAGGTGCTTTAGAATCGTCAGTGCCAAGGTGAGACCCTGTACCCTGTACTCTGCGTGGCAGAGTGGGAACAGGGAAATTATAGTACTTTGAAAGAAGAGGGATTGAACCTGGACCTGAAAACAAAGAAGAATCCAAAGAAACACCCACGGCTGCCCCAAAGGATAATTGTGCTGGTGGACTCCAAACCTTTCATTGTAAATATTCCTGAAAAGTGTGGTGAATGCCCCCTTTATCTGTGCACTGAGTTTAGGAAAACAAGCACAAAGATTGCAGACTATTTAATTTAAAAAGGCTTTAAGGAAGATCATGCAATAACCAAATTCTTAACTTTTATGTGCGCATATGGATATAAGCATGTGCACATGCGTGTGTACATTCGGAAACTAGAGGACAAACTTGGGTGTGATCCTAAGATACACTGTCCCCCTCTTAAATGTCTTTCATTTGCCTGGAGCTCACCAATGATGAGGCAGGCTGACTAGTGAACCCTGGACCCTCCTGTTTCCATTTCCCCAGGGTTGAAATGATAAGAGTATGCCAACATATCTGGCATTATTCTGTGGGCATAGGGGATTGAACTTGGGTCTTCATGCTTGCAAAGCAAGTACTTTCCCCTTTCAGCTATCTTTCCAGCACCCATGTCTTCATTTTAAAGTAACACACACACACACACACACACACACACACACAAAACTAAACCAAACAACAAAAAACAAACAAACAACAACAAAACCAGAGAGTGACTTTATGAATAGCTAGAAAATTACAAACTTGTAACTGGCATGTACAACCTGATTCCAGTTTAATGTTAGAATTAAGCTTTGATTTCTCATTGTCATAAGAAAGCCCACAATGTGGTCCCTGGCTTTGAATTTTCCTTTTTTTTAAAATGATTTTATTTTATGTACATTAATCTTTTGCCTGCACATGTCTGTGTGTGAGGGTGTTGGACACCCTGGAACAGGAGTTACAGATAGTTGTGAGCTGCCATGTGGGTGCTGGGAGTTGAACCTGGGTCTTCAGGAAGAGCAGTCAATGCTCTTAACCACTGAGCCATCTCTCCAGCCTGGCTTTGAGTTTTCTGTAGATCTTTGGATTTTGCCAATTTCTCAGTTTATATTAAAACTGGGAAATAAGTCTCCTTTCTTCTATATCTTTTTGAGGTAATTGAAATAAGGAAATCTTGTGAGAGCTTGGTTCATGTGTGGCAATTAGAGAGTGTCCAATAAATGTCAGCCAAACTCATAAACTCATTTATTGACCCTCAAGTGATTGAGACTGAGCCGATACATTGACAACACACACTTTCTGAGACATACGTGTGACAGAGAAGTCACTAGGTCCAGGAGAGCGGTGAGTAAGTTGATGATAAATGTGTTGGAGAGCTGGGCCAAAGAACCAGCTAAGTAAATGGCTGAATTCTTGGCTCCCGGTGTTTGTGAAAATGGCCATGTGCACGGTCCTAGCCTAGCCAAGAATGTACTTAGGATGGAAGCTGAAACATGAGGAGGAGGACAGGAGAACACTGCTGTGGCATTCAGGAACAGCAAAGTCCCAACAGAGGGTCCTGCATAGGGCTGCTCTCGGGACATGAGGCTGAAATGGGAAAGTACGTTAGGACATAGCTTCCAGGTACTTGGGCTAAGCCGGTATAATCGTAAGGAACATGCCTGTCATCCTTGGTGTCCTTGCACAGCCCCTTAGGAGCATTTCTGCTTGTCTTTACCTTCCTTTCTGCTTGGGCCTCTTCATGCTTGCTGCCCCAGAGTAGGTTCCCCTATCTTGATGCAAAGCAACTTTTTTCTTATCTGGCAAATCCATGCAAGCAATGCTGCTCCAGTCAGACCTTGCCCCTCTGTCTAGGCCCTTTCCACAGGCCAGAAAAAACAAAAAACAAAAAACATGGGTATGGAGAGGTCCACAGATCTATAATCTCATGGTTCTGAGATTTTCTTGAGCCAAGATTAAGCTTGCTTATACTGCCTGCATTTAACCCCTGGCTGTATTCTCCCTCTTCTTCACCGTCTTTCTTGTTTATGGCATCTAGTCCCTGAGTTCTAATCTTGCTTCTTGCTTGCTTTCTCCTCGTAGTTCCACGTCCCTCAAATACCTTCCCTAGGATTTGGCCTCTTGGATGTAGCCTCAGATTCCACTCTTCTGAACTCCACCCTGGAGACTGGATCTTGTCATACCCATTCGCCTTCACGTCCCCCCAAGGAGGGCAAATGTGCTAATGGCTAATTCTGCTGATCATTTAGACGGGGTCCTTCAGTTACAATGCTTTGAAACCCAACAATTTTGCAAGATATGAAGCATCAAGCCATTGCAGAAGGCATTTAAGGAAAGAAGAGTCCTGTGCCAAACAACCACAATAACAACCAAAAATACCTGAGATACATTTAAAAACTCTGCACCATACCTCCTATCCCATCACTCCTTCTGGAAACCTCTATTGTGGAGACCATTCTACTAAGAGTTGTCCACTGGTTCATCAGTTTTAATGAGCTACCTGAGGGCAGGGGTTCATTTTTATTTGTGTGTGTGTCTTTAGGAAGATTTTGATAACGAGAAGGCTAATGTTAAACCTTTTTGTCTCAATCCATGTCACCAGGAGGCCTTCTTTGGTCAGAGCCAGCACTGCTCAGTGGTTATACAGCCAGAGTGCCTCTTCGCCAGCGACTGCTGCCCACAGCTCAGGGCTCACACCGACCTAGGTTCATGTACTCCTCTTAGACTATATATTCCTTGAAGTCAAGGGCTTTCTATTTTATTCTCACAGATTAGTACAGATGTTAGTTCATGGTGACTAGATATTTTCTGAAGGTACGAGTATTCATTCCGGAAAGCTGGTCCATTCTGGAATGAATGACTTTTGTTCCTACCAATGATGGAAAGACAGAGACAAATCCCCGAGTGGAGACCAAGATGCATTCATGCTCATTTGCTTTGTTTGTACAGGTTCTCTTTTTATGAAAATCAAAATGTTTACATTTGGTAGCTAACTGTCTGTTCATAAAGGATTTAAAACTGTCCCTGGAGAGGGACTGACGCAGAGAAGTGAGCGTGACTGATGGTGATGTGTGACTATGTGCCCAAGCAGCCTGCTCACAGGGTATATCTGGCTCCTCACAGTTGCTGTGTTGATGGTGTAAACGTGAATCCAAAGGGCTAAATATAGTGTCAAGAGCCTCGGGCAATTTATAGGAGCCAAGACCACAAGTTTATCTCAGTCTTTCTATCAAGCTCTCAGGTCAGCCCATCCCACTTATATTGGCTTCTTGGATCTCACTGTATCCAGAAGAACAGAAGCAAGGACTATTTTATTAAAAACATCTTCCTTTGAAGTCACAAGGTGCCTCTATCCACGGCGTCTGCGGCAGAGCATATCCTGAGGGGATTTTATTTGCACTTTTCTTCTTATTCCCTTTCTTCTTGTGTTCCTCCTTCTTCCTTCCTCTTTCTGCCTTTTTTTTTTTTTTTCATAAGCTGCAGACTGACTCCCCAGTGAGGGAAGGTAAGAGCATTAGGAGCGTAATTTGATCACATGAGAGTGTCTTTGCCGTCTGGGTCAAACCGGAAGTCAGTCCCTGTTCCAGTGGGCAAAAATTCCAAGGAAGATGAGGGTGCCCGTGAGGGGTCTAAAGCTTTGTCTAGTTTCCATAAGAGACGGGGATCATGGTGTTAAGACGTAATCTTTGCTGTCGCTTTCTGGGTAGAAAGGTCTGAAATCACTGCAGGAATGAGTGACTAATGAACTCATAAATTATTCACAACTGTCCACACTTGCCATTCTCCTGGTGCATGCCTGGGAATGAATGTAATTAAGGGAGTTGAAACTAGAACCCCACTCCCATGAGTAGTGTCTGGTGAGAGGAGGGGATGTAGTCTACTGACATGCTCACTACAGTGTCTGGCCCACGACGCCACTCAGGAGATGCTAGTTGAGGCTGTGTTTTGCCGATTAGTTATTATCACTATGGCTACGATTTATTGAACTCTTCCCATGCACTGGGCTCTATGGTAGCTGCTTTGTATCTCTTTAAAAATGTTTAGGGTTTATTTTTCTTTATGTGTATGTAGGAGTATATGGACCCTGTGTGTTTGTATCCTTGGAGACCAAAAGAGGGCATTGGATCCACTGGAGCTGGAGTTACAGAAAATTGTGAGCTGCCTGGTGTGGGTGCTGGGAACTGAACTCAGGTCCTCTGAAAGAGTAGGAGTGCTCTTAGCCACTGGGCCATCTTTCCAGCTTGTGTTGTATTTGGAATGCATTGAATTTCCACAGTAACATTGTTTCTTTAGTTTTACATTTGAGGAAACTGACTTGGAGGGTTCAGAATGCATGGCCAGAAAGGGATAAAGCCACGCTGGTCTCAGTAGACTCACCAATAGGTCACTTGGAGTTGGCTCTGGGAAATGTCTAAGAAGAAGAATTATTGAGTAACTATCAAGTGGGAAAGACTTCTGTACAAAATGATTTGATTCAAATTGCAAAGCAAGTAAAAGTTTATTGGATAGAGTTGGAAATTGAAAAAGAAAAAAAATAGAAAAAAGAAGAACTTTCCGTGATTCCATTAATCCCACCATAATAAGGTTTGAGTTACAGTTTTAACAGTGTCTCTAAGCCAATTCTAAAAATGTATATTGAGTTCCTTCTAAGAATGATAAGGCTGATTCTAGCGTACTACATGGACACACGTATGAGTCTTTTAAGTTTTTTTTTTTTCTTCCCAAAAGAACCTCAAATGCTTGGAAGATTTGGATCGTGGTGAAATTTAGTGTCCACATTTATCTTGCCCATTTGCCATTTAGAGAGGTAAAAATTCATGGCGGAGACTGCTTGTGAATTATCAGAAAAGTCATCAGATGGAGGCTCCTATAGTACCGTCTATCCAGATGGGATCTCTTTACCGAGGCCAACTTGCAGTTCTCAGCATTTAGCATGAAGTTGCCGGCCTCACAAACGCAGGTTCTCTATTCTGACTGGCAAGTCTTGCCGGAGGCAGTTTGCTGCTTCCCTGGCAGGCCCAAGAGCATACCTTCAAGGTGTGGGCTCAGGGCTGTGTCAACTCTTCTACTTTCTGCCACAATGTAGTGGCAGAGCTCTTGATTATACTGTCATTCTGAAGAACAGCACATGAGCCCTCAGCTTTGATGACATTGTGCTGGATGGACGTGGCTGAGCAGGAAATGGCAAACACTTCCAATGTCTTCTATAACAAAGCTGTGTGTGAGCCGGAGGTAGAGAGAATTTCAATTCCTGATTTCAGTTGCTATGCCAGCCAAGATCCTGTCATGAACACAGGTGTCAGTCACGCTAGCAGATGGAATATAACAGAAAGGATGGCTAAGAGGAAGGAGACTGAGAAAAGCGAAGGGGCAATACAGGTGTGCCACCAGAGGCAGTAATCTCAGGGAGCAAACAAACAAACAAAAAAAGAAAAGAAAGAAAGAAAGGCGGTTGGGATGGTTAGGCTTGAGAATATAGAACGGTGATCTTCTAGATGCTGGCCTGGGCCTCTGAGAATATTCATGTTGTAGAATATTATTTTAAGATGTGTTACATTTGTTTACGCTGTGGAACATTTGTTTTAATGATGCAAAGATGTGTTGCGTTCTTTTTATGTTGCATTTGTTTAACTCTATGAAGCTGTGTTACTGTGCCTATCTAAAACACCTGACTGATCTAATAAAGAGCTGAACAGCCGGCAGCGCCCGGAGATCTGTGTCTTGCTTCAACAGTGTTTGGACGGAGCAGACCCGGGGCCTCCCTTTGTCAGCGTCCAGCCGCCTCCCAGTGTCGCCAGTCGCAGCCTCCGGCTCCCAGGACCAGTCAGCACCGTCTCTCCGCGGTTAGCTCCACTGCGTATCAACCATGAGCTCCCAGGTCCGTCAGAATTATTCCGCCGAAGTGGAGGCCGCAGTGAACCGCCTAGTCAACTTGCACCTGCGGGCCTCCTACACCTACCTCTCTTTGGGCTACTATTTTGACCGGGATGACGTGGCTCTGGAGGGTGTCGGCCACTTCTTCCGCGAATTGGCCGAGGAGAAGCGCGAGGGCGCCGAGCGGCTGCTCAAGATTCAGAACGAACGCGGAGGCCGCGCACTATTCCAGGATGTGCAGAAGCCCTCTCAAGATGAGTGGGGTAAATCCCAGGAAGCCATGGAAGCTGCCTTGGTCCTGGAGAAGAGCCTGAACCAGGCCCTCTTGGATCTTCATGCCCTGGCTTCTGCTCGCACAGATCCTCATCTCTGTGACTTCCTGGAAAACCACTTCCTGGATAAGGAGGTGAAGCTCATCAAGAAGATGGGCAACCACCTGACCAACCTCCGCAGGGTGGCTGGGCCGCAGCCAGCGCAGACCGGTGCGCCCTCGCCATCTCTGGGCGAGTACCTCTTCGAGAGGCTCACTCTCAAGCATGACTAGGAGGTGTCACCTTCCAAGGGGCTCCCTCCTCTGCTCTGCACCAGCCAGCCTCAGGACCTTCACCCGAACCTCTAGGCAGCTTTGTAACCGCTCTGGAGCCCCTCCCAAGTCTCGGGACCAAGTGAAAATAAAGCATTTTGAAATAGCAAAAAAAAAAAGCTGAACAGCCAATAGCAAGGCAGGAAAAAGGATAGGCAGAGTGTAGGGGACCTGCCCCCACCTTTCCCTGGGTACTATTAAGGAATGAGGGATAAGAGATTTAGATAGAAGGATAGAGGGGAGAGAAACAAACACAGGATAGACTCGGGAGAGCCTGGATCCTTATCCAGAACTTTATTCAAAAGGACTTTTTATCCAGAACTTTATTCAACATGGCTTTTTATAACAATGCCAAGGGGTGAGGCAAAATGTAGACCTTACAAACACCTGGTACCCAGGCCTGTGGCCCAATCATCCTCTTATGCAGCCCTGCTGGGTACAGCAAGCTCAGCTCTCACCAGGAAACCTCTGTGGGCTCCCACAGCAGGGCTGGCAGACAGAGAGTAAATAAGAGGAGAAATCTGGGAAGAACAGAAATCAAGGAGCAAGAACAAGGAGAGGAGGACTCCAGGGACCAGTCACCCGACCACATAGCCAACCATTGAATCAGAGTGAAAGTAAGATACACAGAAGTAAGAAAAGGAAAAAGCTCAGAGGCAAAAGGTAGATGGAATAAAAGCTGGCTAGAAATTAGCCAAGCAAAGGC
>CABHPP010124831.1:40733-55149 GCA_902168425.1 Peromyscus attwateri | reverse complement strand
TATATATATATATATATCTCAATTATTAATGGGTGCTGTGGGAAAACAGACTCACAGGTTCAGGACAAGGGAGATCCACTTGCAGCGTCCTTCTGTTTTGCCTGGGAATGAATGGAACCAGCAGTCAAGTCTCCAACTACCACAAGAAAGAGCAAGCACACACCTTCTCCTCAATTTTAAGCAGTCCTATACCCAGAGGAAACCATGCCTCTATCAGGTCAGATACCCCAAGGTCATTGGCGGAGCGAAATCCCACAACACAGGAGCTTTAAACAGGTGGAGTCACCATTCACATTTTCCACTTGCCTTAATCTCATGCAGGAAGCACAGGGGTGACATTGGCCTGTCCTCCACTTCCCCAGCTCCAGAAAAGAGACTCGCTCGTCTAGCAGGTTTCACTGCCTTGATGGCCTAAGTCAACACCCATCTTTGGCTACAGGGTCAGAAGTCTTCAAAAACTATGTTCTGGGTCTGGTGTGTAGTCACAGCCTCTCAGGGGGAAAATCAGACACTTTCCGTCTTCTGAAATCTCTTATTTTCATATGATTATCTGGAAAGGGTATAGAGAATTCTTATTGGGAGAATGTAAAATGTGTTAGAAAAGAGGCAATTTTAAAAATTAAATTTCAGCCGGGCGTTGGTGGCGCACGCCTTTAATCCCAGCACTCGGGAGGCAGAGGCAGGCGGATCTCTGTGAGTTCCAGGCCAGCCTGGTCTCCCAAGCAAGTTCCAGGAAAGGCGCAAAGCTACACAGAGAAACCCTGTCTCAAAAAACCAAAAAAAAAAAAAATTAAATTTCACCTTTCAAATATAACTAATGGTAACTTTTTGGTACACAAAATTCTATTCACTTTTCTACACATATGTATCTAAATAGCCAAACATAAATAACTATGATCACCATAGTCTCTAGAGCCTGCACGGTGAGTTAACTGTGAAGTTGTGCCCTGTCAACACATGCCATTTCAAGCACATTTGGACATAGTTGCATAGGATACCAGTGTCTAGATGATCATAATTTACTGAAGCATTTAAAAAATTAGTTGGAGCCGGGCGGTGGTGTGCACGCCTTTGATCCCAGCACTCGGGAGGCAGAGCCAGGTGGATCTCTGTGAGTTCGAGGCCAGCCTGGTCACAGAGCAAGATCCAGGACAGGCACCAAAGCTACATCAAAGCTACAGAAACCCTGCTTTGAAAAAACAAAAACAAAAAATGAGTTGGATACATTGCTTGCTTCTAATACACAATTATAAACACTCTGAAGACAGTGGTGAAGGTAAATTTTGGCAATTCTATTTAAAACATCATTTATCATGTGGGTTGTTTGGTTTGTTATTTTACAACACTCCCCTTCTTTCTTGCTCACTTCAGTTCTTCCTGAAGCTCTTGAGCAGTTGAAACAGAATTCACGCACCTTTCTGATGGTCAATTTTCTTTATCTGAGAAGAAACAGCATCAAAGCTACTGGGGAGCTCTGGTCCCCATGGTTCCTTCCTCATCTACTTCTTTCTATAGTTTAACTCAAGAGTGCATGTCCATCAATATGGAACTGTGAACAGGGACAGGACACAGCAATGTCACTGAAGCTCTTTGGGACATTCTGTTTTCACTGTGGTCATCTGTATTTCCCAGAGAAAACAAAAAAGGAAGGAAAAGGCTGAAGAATCCAGAACTGCCTGAGAAACGACCACATGCTTTCAACTGTTAATGAATCACTGGAAAGCTGGATTTCAACAGTCTTCATGGGAGTGAAATGCTTTCCATGTGTGTGGCTGTGAGAGACTGCCTAGTAGCTCCCGCCATCTGGAATGGTTGTTTGGTATCTCCAATGACATGACTTTCCCCACTCCTTCTAACATCTCCAGGAACCAAGTGAGGCCTGGATGCCTGTTTTCTCTAAATTTCGATTAGCAGTGAGACAGCTGAGGACATGGTTGGTTGGAGAGGCAGTCTGATGAGAACAGTGTCAAGCCCGACCATGAAGCTGTCCTGCTTCCTCCTCTTCCCCTTGGCCTGCTTCGTTTTCCGCCTTGCACCAGGCTTCCCTCTGTTCCAGAGGCCCCACTTTCACATCGTATGTAGGTCTGGCAACATGAAGCTCATGCAGCTGGGAAGGATTAGAGCTGGGAGACTGGGCTGGGAGTACCACACATGGTTGATAATTTCCTCATAAGAATTTCAGTGAAATACAAGACAACGCTATTCACAGATTCCCTTCCTGCTTGCTTCTTGGGAGAATAGAGAATGATGTCGTTGAGAATGTGTGTTTCCCAGCACAGGGATTAAAGATGTGTGCCACCACTGCCTGATCTCTGTGTCTAATCTAGTGGCTGGCTCTGTCCTCTGATCCCCAGGTACACTTTATTAGGGTATACAATATATCACCACAGCACTTGGTGCTGTGTGCAGCCCCACACTGAGCCACCAGCTCACACATTTACACCACCTCATACATTTCCACTGATACCCAGGAGGAGTGCCCAGGCCACCAATCACCTTCTTGAGGTGAGACAGGGATTGCGGCTAACACTTTCAGAGCCGTCTGTCTACCTAGTACACAGAATATTGTCTCTTCACCTGAATGGAAAATTGAGTTTACTCCAGGTCAATTTTTTCCCCCTGAGATAGGAATTACCTTTCCTAAGTCCCAGACTTCTCTAACTGGTTCTTGCCTGTGGCTGGCATGGAGCCACGCTTCTCTCCTGAGACATGAAAACAGTCTCTGCATTTCACTGTCTTCCACTGGCTGAATGCAGGGTGGTGTTGCCATGGCAACTGTGGCAGAATTTAGGACACAGGATATTTGGGTCTTGCTGCATCTTTGACCAAAAGTTGCTGTGTGATGGTAGCGGTGCCACAACTGACCGTGTGTCTCTCCATAACTGGTGGTGGCATCTGGGCTTGTCATTCCCCTTTGCAGACATGTGCCCTTCACCCGTGGCACTGGGTTTCACAAACAAGTCTCTAGTGAGGAAATGGCTTCCTCCCATCAACCTCCTCTCCGTCCTTTCTCTCCCTCCTCCCTTCCCTCCCTTCTTTTCTTCCTTTTCCTCTTTTAATCTTTTTCCTGTTTTATTCTTTGAGAATCCATACATGTATACACTGTGTTTTGAGCATATCCAACTCCCACCACTCCACCCCATAATACTCGTCCCTTTCTACTTCATGTTCTCTCCCCGCCCCTGTCGTTTATAACCCACTAACACCAGTTAGTGCCGCCTGGATGGCGTTGGTGTATGGCTATTCACTGAAGCATGGGCAAACTACAGGGGCCACTGATGTCTCCCCCAAAGCCCCACCCTCACACCAGCACCCTCACACGCCATACCAAAAACCTACATAGCACCTTCCGGAACTGAGAGAGCTGCCCCCAGAGAGGGCGTTTCCTGCTCAGTTTGAGATTGACTTTCGTATGCCATGCACATTAGTGTGTAGTCGATCAGTGTCTTATCAATAGGTCTCACCATCCCGTTACAGTTGGTAAACAGGAGAAATGTCAAAAGCCTGTGGCTTTGGGGGTGCTCTGGGGCCCCCTGACACATGAGGAGCAATCCCTCCCCTTCTTTGCTCTCCCCTTCTTCTTCTTCTTTTTTTTTTTTTTTTCGAGACAGGGTTTCTCTGTGTAGCTTTGCACCTTTCCTGGAACTCACTTGGTAGCCCAGGCTGGCCTCAAACTCACAGAGATCCTCCTGCCTCTGCCTCCTGAGTGCTGGGATTAAAGGCGTGCGCCACCACCGCCCGGCTGCTCTCCCCTTCTTCTTCCCTTCTCCTCCTCTCCCCGTCCCTCCCCAGTCCCTCTCCTCTCCCCCTTTTTCTTCTTTTGACAGGTCTTGCTGTGGGTCTCAGCTTCCCAAGAGCTGGGAGCTGGGATTCCATCAGGGACAGACAGACAAGGCTTTTTGAGATGTCCAGTGGCAAGGCCAGCAGCAGAGGAAATGACGCCTGTGTTCTGCCGCACTGGTTTCCCTCTGGCTGACCTGCTGTCTGACAAGTCCCGGACCTAGTGCGCTGGAGGACTTGGCAGGTCCACAGTGACGGCAGGGGCCATCTCTGATGGAGTTTTTAAAAAATTATTTTTGCCCCACATTCATTTTATGTTTTGAGACAATGGGTAGGAAGTGGAAAACAGATTGAACATTTGATGAAAATTAATTGGCCCGAAAGGTGGTGATTGTTAACAGACATAGTATGAGACATGTTGAACTGTGGTGTATTGATCTGTGCTGGAGGATAGATGACGTGCCATGGCAAAGCAAACCAAATGGCATTTGTGGAGATTTGTTGTCTCATAATGCTTTGTTTGGGCATCTATCTGTCTGTCTGTCTGTCTGTCTATCTATCTATCTATCTATCTATCTATTTATCTATTTTTACCTTACTCTTTTGTTTGTATGTTATGGCAATTTTGTGTTTTTATGGGTTTTTCCCCCTTTGGGTGTGTGTGTGTGTGTGTGTGTGTGTGGTGCTTTTTCTTTTGTTTTATTCTTGTTTTTTTTTCCTGTTTGTTTTCTAAAGAGGGAGAGAAAGAAGGTGTGGAGTGGATGGCTGGGAGGTGGGGAAGATCTGGGAGGAAGTGAGGGAGGGAAAACTGTGATCAGAATATATTGTATGAAAAAATACTTTCAGTAAAAAAGAGTGTATGGTGCACACGCTTTCTTAGTTTTGCTTTGATGTTTTATAATCTACACTTACTGCTTTTGCAATAATTAAAAATATCCAAGGGTGAGAAAGTCTAAAAATCCTGAAATGAGACCCTGAGAGGATGATAATGGACAAAGAGGAGGGCAGACTGGGAAAAGGGCACATGAGACATTAGTGAGGAGAGGAATCTGGTAGGGAGAGTACGAACAGGGAACAAGCGTGTGAGGGGCTGGGGGAGAAGAGGGGAAGGGAGAATCATAAAACAGGTTTTGTTGAAAATGATGTAATGGTATCTAACACGTATGCCGACTTAGCGTATTTTAAACATTAAAATAGACGTCAACATCTTCTTTCAATGCTGTTAAGATTTCAGGCCAGCTAGAGCTAGTGGCAGCACACAGGAAGCTCCAGGAGTTCTGATCTGTAGCCACTCACAGCCATGCTGGAGGAAGAGACAATGGAAGCCCCCACCCCACCCATTGTTACCATTGCTTTGTCCAAGGGCTGGAGATGCACCCAGTTCACACTGTGCAATTCACAGTGATCCAGTTCTTCCCTGAGAGGCCACCTCTTCCCTCAATCTGCCTGGGTATAAACTGAGAGGGCAAGATAAATCTGGACCCAAGTGTCCCAGTCTGTGAACTAAAATCAACTGTTTTTCTTTGTAAGCTGATTTCCTCAGATAAGTGTTACAGTAACAGAAAGCATATGAATGCATCCACCAAGACTTCCGCTTTTACACATGGTGATTGTGATATGGACCCTTTGGTCTTTTAGCCCTACAAAAATTACATATGGGAGTTGAAAGAGAAATGTTTCACATTGCTTTATTTAGAGTTTAAGGCCACACAGAAGGTGCCCTTCTGTTTTTAAGATTTGTTTATTTCATGTGGTTTTGAACTGGTCATCTTCTACAAACAGATTGATGCCTAGCCCAATTGTCATCAGGGAGGCTTCATCCAGCAACTGATGGAAACAGATGCAAAGACCCAGAGACAAACACTAGGCAGAGCCAGGGGAACCCTGCAGAAGAAGGGGAGGAAGGATTATAGGAACCAGAGGGGTCAGGGACACCACAAGAACACGAGCCACAGAACAAACTAAGTAGGGCTCATAGAGTCTCACAGAGACTGGAGCAACAACCAGGGAGCCTGTGTGGGTCTGAGCTAGGTCCTCTGCATATATGTTATGGTTGTGTGGCTTGGTGTTCTTATAGGACTCCTAACAGTGGGAGTCAGGATGTCTCTTTTGCCTGCTCTTGGGATCCTTTTCCTCCTACTGGGTTGCCTCATCCAGCCTTGATATGAGTGTATGTGCCTAGTCTTATTGTAACTTGTTATGCCATGTTCAGTTGATCTCCTTGGGAGGCCTGCTCTTTTTTGGAAGGAAAATGGAGGAGTTGATCTGGGGGAGAGAGGAGGAGGGGGCGAGACTGGGAGGAGTGGAATGTGGGTGGGCTACAGTTGGTACGTAATATATTAGAGAAGAATGAGATGAGGTCATCCAGGTGGGCTCTCAACGCCATTACAAGGATCCCTAAAAAAATAAAATAGTTTATTTCTCATTCGTGCGTGGATGTGCGTGTGTGTGTGTGTGTGCGTGTGTGTGTGTGTGTGTGTGTGTACATGTGTGTACACCATGTGAGTACAGGACTTATAAAGGCCAGAAGAGAACATCAGATCCCTTGGAGCTGGAGTTATAGGTGATTTTGAGATGCCCAATGTGGGTGCCAGGAACCGAACTTAAGTCCTCTGGAAGAGCAGCAAGTGTGCTGAACTCCTGAGCTGCCTCTCCAGCCCTTCTGCTCTTCCTCTAAAGTGAAGGAGTTCTTTTCCACAGAAAGAAAAGTGGCTTCTTTCCCTGCATTGTGGCTGCTCTAGCTGGTCATGGGTCAGGGAGGCACCGATGCTCCTACTTCAGGAGGCATCTCAGTCCTGGATGCAGTTACGCTCAGAGCATCTCAGGGAAGGAAAAACAGATCAAATACATAAAGAGAGAAATAAAAAGGCAGTAATGAAGGGCCTGGGGCCAAAAACACCATTAAAATAAGAGCATGGAATAAAATATATTTAACCATGTTCAGGTCTTTGGTTGGTGATATTTAAAAAAAGACAACCATGCAATGCAAACATTAAGAACATTATTTTCCTAAAACTCAGCATCATTTGAGGGTCATGTGTAGTGCCAGATTCTAATAATCACAAGGCAGTCTTATAAAAACAAAGCTAATTCCATGGCTGCAAATCAACCCAAGTTTTCTGAAAACAAAATGTCTTTCCAAAATCTCCATTAAGTGTGGTCTGGTATGTAAGCATATATGTATTGGATTAGACAACAACAACAAAAAAAGAGGAACAATTGAACTAAGTGGTTTTTCCATTAGATCCTCAGAGCATTTCTACATTGTATAAGATCATCCATATCCCAGAACTTGCCTCATTAGTTACATGTAATAGGCTGGAATTAAAAACAGGTTCACTGTAGAGGGATCCCCAGTGACCTGAGAGTTTCTTATTAGCCTACAAAATTTGGGTAAAATCTCTTGCTTAAATTTATTGCAGAAACATTACTTAATGAATACTTCTGGTCCACCTGCCTGGGATTGCAGTCAGGGAAGAGTCATTCCTGGTGGGATTTAGTGGGTCTGTGTAGTTAGCTGGACTGAGAAGACTGCTACTGGCATTTTAGAAGACACTGTCATCTCTAAAGAGTGAATAAAAGGCCTTTATTTTCCTAAAGAAGTTTTCACAGCACACTGTGTTTTGCTGGTACTCTAGGGCCTTCACATTCAGCCTCCACCCAATCCAACATGAAGAGAAACCAAGTATTCAACTAAAACATATTTACTATGTCAAATGCAGGGCCCCAGGAGCAACTGCCCTGTAGGACCTTGCCTCTGGCAGCATGGACTAGGATCAGGTGCCAGGCATGGCCATGCTGAGATTGTGACTGCCATCATCTAGTCTTTGTGTGAAAATCTCATTTAATTCTTAAATCATCCACATAGGTGAAGTCTGCAATCAAATTACTCATTTTAGGCATGAGGTAACCAAAGGACCTTCAGAACTTTGAAGATAAGCCATCTTCACAGTGGCATAGACAGTTTTATAGGCTAGGTTTGTTTCTTCTCCCAAGTTTATAAGTTGAGCCCAATAAGTCAGGATTGAAGACAGGATTTTAAAGAAGCAATTAAACTCATAGGAGGTCAACCAACATGTCTGAGGCCTCAGAGACTAGGACATAGGCTTAGAGGCAAGACCACGTGAAGACACATGGCAAAGATGGCCATCACCATGTCGGGGACACAGGTCTCAGTAGCCAGCCATTCTGACACCTGAATACTGGACTTATGGGCTCCAGAATTATGACGAAATGATATTTTACCCATCCAGTTTGTGATCTCTGTCACAGTAGGGCAACCATGCTAGTGCACAGAGGGGGCTGCCTCACTGGCTTCTATCAGTCAGTTATCATGGCTGGGCTTCTCCAGGTCTCCCTTTCTAATTCAAGAATAGCAGGAGCGATGCAGACTTGTCTCAGTGAGAGTCAGAGGGTGCAGAGATCACACCTTCATTGTTGGGGGAAATAGTTTCTCTATGAAAAAGCATTTGAGAAAGTCCTTGTAACAGGGCCAAATTAGGACAGGTTGGAAGACTAGAGATGTCACCTGGAGGTGACACCAGGTAGGAAAGAGTGCGGTGGTTAGAAAGCACTTGCTAAACTTGTCACACCAAGAGGTGGCCTGGCCTGGGCAGTGTTGAGGAAGAGAATAGATCAGTACTTCTGATCCATTTCTCTGTGTGTCATTCACCTCTGTGGCAATCAGATGATGTCTATGGACACCTTTATATTATAGTTTGAGGGTTTTAGTCATATTATAAATACATAAGAAAATATTTGAAACAGGTATCAGGATGAACCTTTAACAGGTAAAGCTTATAACAAAAAACACATGTGCTTGCTCAGTTCATTGGTAATGAAATCTGGGGCTTGAATAAGAATTGTAAGGGGCACTGAACGTGTGCATCATTCCGAAGTGACGGCTATGCCTGGGTGTGACAGCGGACACCAACCATCGCAATACCCATCTCCACAAACTCACCTTGGCTGCAGCTGACCATGGGCTTTGCTGCCTCATTCAGAGTGGGAAATGTGGTTATAGTGAGTGAAAATGAAAATACTGTTTTTCCTCATTTTTTTCCCACTTAAATCTACAGTCAGGCTTTGAGCAAAGCTTTTTAAAGACTTCGTCACTTTGGGTTTCTTCACAATCTCCAAACTCTGATGCTGGCTGAAAATCTTCTCAACCTCTTTGGGAAAACAAACAAATAACTCAAAGGAAATGTAGGACCACGTGACCCAACAACTTGACTCGGGTTAGTGGTCCCAAGTCTCAGAAGGACCTTACAGTGGCAGACCGTGAGTCGTAGACTTTCTATTGGGATTAGTGATGACAGACCACCACAGGGTCTTCAGAAGCAACACTGATGTGGAGAGCATGGCTTCCCAGGACTTGCCCAGATGACTTCTTGAAAAGCCAAACATTTGTCCCTCAAGAGGCTCTCCATGTAGTTTTTACAAACACAGAAGACTTTACCCTTAAATGACCACAACACCCAAATGATACATGTTGTGTAAAATTTCTCAGGGATGTGGTACTTTGCTTACTAACTTTGTGAGGAGAATCAACAGCGTCATTAGATCTGGCACCCCATAAGGCACAGGCAGCTCCATATCAGAGGTGTCAAGCTCATAGCAGTGGCTGAGCCCCGAGTCGTTGATCAGCTGCCACATACTCAATCAGACTCATTTGTTGAAATGGTTGGAACAACTAGGCAAGTAGGCAAGGGTCACTGAAGACGCTTAGCCACTCCTGCGCTGTTGGCTTTTTATTTATGTGTCTGTCTGTTTGCTTGCTTGCCTGTATGGCAGCTGTGGGAGTGACCTCCCAGCAGGCTCTCCACTGTCATTCCACAGGTCGGCTCCTCAAATGACCAAGTGTCCTTTCTGTCCTGCTTAGTGCCCGCAGGATAAGTTGGGGACTTACGACACCTGGAGGAGGACACAGGTCATGGTCTCATGGGTGCGTGATGGCCTTCAGGGCAGCTTGGTCAAACACCTGAAACACTCCAAGCTCAGGACTCAGGCTTCTGTGGAGAAACAGTAATTAGGAGGTGGCCTTGTCCCTGCCAAGCACTCCCCAAACAAAATGGAGACACACAGTCCCAGAGGACGCCGTCAACTTCTGCATCAGGTCTTGCAGGAAGTCTGGTGTACTCCCTCTGCCACTGTCCTCCAAATTTCTCCCAGCTGTGAGCCCCCTTCCCTTATATACACTGACAAAGATGCCGTCCAGCAGGAAGAAAGGCAAACCCCATGCTGGCAATCACAGGCCCTACTGTGGAAAGCAGAGCGAGACGGGAGGCTGGGAACAAGCCCACCTGAATCTCCCTCATCTTACAGTCCAGTCTGAAGACTGGGCAAAGTGTGAGAAACACTGGGAAGGCATTATTGTGGCCAGAGAGAGGGCTCTGGAGCGAGGGGCAGAAGGGGGTGATTTACCTCACTCTTTTGGCTTGACAGGAAAAAGATTGTGTTGACTTTCATGACCGAAAAATGGGAGGCCTCATCATCTTGATGGGCCACTGGATTTAGCTGTTCACATGAGCTATTAGCCACATAACTTGTTTCTTCTTTCTGATCTCAGTTGTCCTTACTCCCATTCAGCTTCTTCCTATATGGTGACAAAATGCTCAATAAAATCTCTGTGTTACAGGGGTGTGCATCTTCCTGCGAAGTTCCAGAGTGCTGCACCTTGGTCTGGAGTAGGTTACATGCCCCATCTGAAGCAACTCCTCTGAGCACAGCTCGTGAAAGGTGAATTTTCGTTCCCTTGAAAGGAGAAGGACCGAGAGGGTGTGTGCTGGGACAGGCAATTAATTACCCAAACAGACCAAGATGCCCCTGACAGAGGCTTGTGTTGGGCCAGCTAGCCACCGGCAGGAGGTCTCAGTAACACTGTTCTTAGGAACTTTTCCTTCCAGGTCTCAACGGCCCCTCCACTCCCCTCTCCTTGGCTTTACATTTTCAGAGTAAATGACTCTGTAGGTAACAGACATCTCTACTCTACTTGCTCACTCTACTCAGTGATCCCTAGGTGGGGGTCATCATAGGGACCCCTCAGTTGGTACCCTGCCACCCTCTGACCTGTACCCTTAGTCCCAGGTATATACTGTGCCTGAAACTCTTAATTTGCAACAGCAGCACCCTCACTTTGCAGTTCAGCCTCCCACCAGCTTATTTCGCATTAAACACTGTCTGGAAGAGTGGTATGGTTTCAAGTGTTCCTAACCAGGCCTTGACTGATACAAAAGAGTCCAAACAAATGTGTCTCAGTCTCCACCAAGCTGAATGTGTGAAGCACTGCTGTGCAAGGATGGTGTTTGGTGGAGTCCCCCCACTGTAAGGCTCTGTGAAGGCCAATCATTTCTACTGCATTCCAGATTTCCTGAGCCAGGTCTTCTGGTTCTTAATCCCAGGAAGAAAGCTCTCTTTTGACATCACTTGTCTTTCCTAGAGCAGCCTCCCTATAGCCTAATTCAAGTTGAGTTATTTCTTGGCTAAAAGATTTCCCCAAGGAGGAGTTACACATCCCTGGCTGTACTACCCTGGGCTGGTCTCATTGCTTGGTTCTGTAACATCCAAACTCTTCTCTCCGGGGCTTTATGTCTCCCTCTTTCTCTCTCACTATGAAGCTACACATTTTAGCCATTACTTGCAGCAAGTCAATGTTCTGACTCCACATTCCCCATGACGTGAGCTATACCAAACACACTACAAACAGGGTAAATGCAGAGCAGATTCAGAGTGTGGCCTGAGGTGAACAGCCGTGGACACGGACCTGTTGGCAACCACTCAGCTGCCATCTGAGATGTGGTACATATGGGAGTACAGGACACATGCTTAGCCATCCTGGAGCACTGAAAATGAAAATGAACTGATGGTGAAATCCACAACACTGATGCCCTTCTTTCCCTTCCCCAACACACACACACACACACACACACACACACACACACACACGCACTTGCAATACACACATAAACATACATACTCAGACAAATATGCACACATGAACACATGTACACACACATAGCACACATACATACACCTCACACATGTATGCACACATACATATACACACTCTCATGAACACACACATACCAGCTTCAATAAGTGTGTTCCCTAGGTGGAATTTGCCTCACCCCTGTGCCCACCTGGCCCGATTCTGACACCTTGGAAACCGTATCAGAACCCGGGGCTGGAAGTGTCTGGCAGTCGCTTTCAGTCTCCTCATCAGTGAACCATGTCCTGTGAGGCAACACAAGCCTTCTACTGAGACCACAGCACGGACTGCATTGAAGGATGGAGTGATTGCTGAAAAGGTGACATACTAAAACATGCCTTAGACACGTGGCCATTGCCCTCCCTTCCTGTCCTTTTTAGCAGTTACTTTTCCCACTGGCTGATAACTGGAGTCCTAGGAAGCTGGGCTGGAACAGTGCTTTTGGACCAGAACAGGTATCATCTCATCCCTGCCTCCCACATCCACCCACAGCTGTTACCTGGGTTTTACCCGCCCTGGAGTCCCTAAGTCTGATCCCTATTGCAGGTACCTTTACCAAGTGATCCTGATGTTAGAGGGCTCCAGGTCTCACATGGTGGTCTGCTGTGTAGCAGGCTGCCCCTTGATGTACTTGAGTGCCCTTCCTCTTTCCTCCAGCTTAGGGTGCAATATAAGACCCCACCAAAATCTGCGCAGTTGCTGCACTGTACTCTGGTCCCTCCCTAGCCTTGAGAACCACGAGACTAAAGAAATGTCTTTCCTTTTCAGTAACCCACCCTCATGTATTCTGTCACAGGAACAGAAGGCAGAGCAAGACACCTTGCTGGGGAGCCTTTTCTTTCTCCTCCCTGAGCTGAGTACCGCACACTGCTAGTTCTCTAGAATGTTCTGCAAGAGCCACTGGGCTCTGAGCATCTGGGGAAGAGTGGAAAGGAGGGCAACTTGAGAATGAATGTCAACACTGAGAAAATGTTCCCAACGTTTTGTCCAAGACAACAGCCATGTCCTGTGTAGTCACACACCTCTACTACCACGCTTGAGAGTCTATCCATTTTATTTATATTCATCGGATTTCAAATCACCCAGTGACCCCCTCTGTCTCCCTGACAATGCCCCTCACAAGACAGTCCATTGGGAAGTGGTTAGGACTCATTGACATCAAATATTGAGAAATGAATTCATCACTTTCACAGCCCTAGGCTAAATGATGCACAGTTGACCAGCTCTCTGGTGGTCCACAAAATGGAACATAGCGTCCTTCAGGATGGGGAGACGAGGGTGAGGAGGGCTGGGTTGTCATCGGTTGGATGTTGGCAGGTTGTCTACATCAAGAGTCTACAGGGAAGGTTGGGAAGTCTTTACCGTGATCACAATGATCTTCCTGTAAATCTGATTTGCTCTCTGGAAAAGCAAACTGTATCGACTGTTCCAGCTCCGATCCTGTAGACACAGGGTGATGGAGAGGTGCCCTTTCTACCTCTTATGGGTTATGCGACACAACCCTGTAGATTTCCTAAAATGTATCATAACTGACATACTTTGCATTGTTTAATCCTTCTGTGAATAAACCTTTATTAATCTTAGCCTAGAGAAGCTGACTGTGCAATTGATCCCTCAAGAACCTTAACGGTGAAGAAACAAGTATTAAAACTCCCATTCTTGGTAATGTCCTTTTCTGTGATAATATTTGACTTATCAGTGATAAAGATAACCCTCTACCCCGAATATGACTATTTTTATGCCATGCTTTTATGTATTTTTTTATGAAGAAAACTCTTCTCACAATGGATAAAGACCATGCAGGCTGGTGGAGAAGTGATTGGCACCAGGCCAGTGTCATCAGCCAAAACCAAAAGACAAGAAAACAGAATGAACCGACTCAAGGGACCGAATGTCCTTTGATTCAGTTAGTGCACGCTCAGTGAGCTATGTGCATCTGCCAGTGTCTTTACACCATGCTACAAACTGCAGAACATTCTTTTCTTAAAGACGTTGAAGCTGGGCCTGGAAGACAGCTTAGTCAGTAAAATGCTTGTTGTGCAGCATGAGGACCTGGACTAACCCCCAAGACTCACAGAAAGAGCTGGCTGTGGCAGCACACATCTGTAACCCCAGTGCTGGGTGAGGCAGAGCCAGGTGCCTCCCAGGGGTTTGCTGGCCATCCAGTCTAGCTTACCTGGTGGGCTCTAGGTACAAAGAGACCCTGTCTTAGAAAATGATTTAAAGAGTGACTGAGGAAGATACCAACTCAACCTCTGTCCTCTACATGCATGCACACACATGCACACAATAAAAAGTAAAGATTAATTATGTTTCCTTTGAGTTCCAGGACTTAGTGACTCACTACCAATAAATGACTGCTTCTTTACACTGGGTCACTTCATCAAAAGCCCTGCATCAGCTTTCCTCCCTTGGTTCATCATTCTGAAGGAAGACAGCAGGGTGGCCCAGGGGCATATCACCTGCTCTTGGAGGGAACTGTGTTTTGGCACTGGGAATGTTTGCAACAGCCATAGCAATGTGCCACCTCATCAGCTGGTAATCCTGCATTAAGATCCATCCATCCATCCACCCATCCATCCGTTCGTCCATCCATCCATCTATCCATCCATCCATCCATCCATCCATCCATCCATCCATCCATCCATC
>CABHPP010124831.1:20655-39005 GCA_902168425.1 Peromyscus attwateri | reverse complement strand
CCAAAGCACTACACTTCCTAAGTTACAGCCATCACCCTGTGTGTCCCCCATCCCAAACACTACACTTCCCAAGAAGACACACCAGCTAAACTCTAAACCACTATAAAGGTTTAAGCCAACTATGCCCCAGGCGATCTTTCCCTTCATTCTATGGTATAAGCATGCTGGTCCTGCACATTCACTATCACCACTCAATCAATAATCATGGTTAAACATGTCTACCCTTGCTCCTTGGTATGTCAAGCCTACTTCAGCCTTTGCATTTACCACTGTCCCTGCTTCCAAAGCTCCCCTTTCAATACTCACATTTCAGTGATTCACTTCATTCCAACCACTGTGCAAATGTAACCCTTCCATAGAAGCCTCCACCTGGCTGTATTGGTCTTTTTGACTCTTCTGTACATACTGTCTGTACACAGCATCTTTTTTAGTTTATTTGCTTGTTTCTGAGACAGTAGCCTATGGTGTAGCTCAGGCAGGTCTGAAACCTGTAAATGTTCTGCTTTAGTCTCTCAAGCGCTGGGATTTGAGTTGTGCGCCCCACACTCTGCGCTGTCTGTCTTCCTGATCATAAAATGAGACTCGTGAGTGCAGGAAGTGCCAAGAAGAGGGACAAGGCCTGGATTCTGTGGGCTGAGTGTAGGTTCGGAAAATGAAGGAGTGAATGCATTCTAGGCTGTGATGGCTGCTATTGATTGTCAACTTGACATGTATGTGAAGAGAGAAGCTTCAGCTGTGGAATTGCTTTCAACAGATTGGCCTGTTGGCATGTCTGTGGGGCTTTTTACTGTCGTTATTGTAGAAGGGCCTAGCCCATGATGGGCAGTACAATCCCTAGGCAGGTGAGCCTGGACTGCATAAGAAGAGCAGCTTGGGAGTAAGCCAGTAAGCAGCATTGCTCCATGGTATCTGCTTCAGATCCTGCCGTGAGCTCTTGCCCTGGATTTCCTCAATGATGGACTGTAACTTGTAAGGTGAGACAAACCCTTTCATCTCCATCGACAAGTTGCTTTTGGCTACGCTGTTTATTACGGCAGAAAGAAAACTAGGGTATAGGGTTAACAGTGATGTTAACTATGACACGTCCTAACTGTGTAGGGTTAACTAGGACACATCCTAACTGTGTAGGGTTAACTAGGACATGTCCTAACTGTGTAGGGTTAACTATGACACGTTCTAACTGTGTAGGGTTAACAGTGGTGTTAACTAGGACACATCCTACCTGTGTCATACAATCTATTTGCTTGCATTGCTCATTTTTTTCTTTCCCACTCAGAACGCCCTAACTCAGTATCTCACGTTGGTCTTCAACTTCTAGTCCACATTTCAACTTCCTCCAGAAAGATGTATTCAAACGGTGCAATTCACACCAACACATCACTTCTCTGACATCCTGGAGGGCAGATTCTGATGAGCAATAATTAAACAAGAAAGGCCCAGCAATTGGTGTCTGATGCCCAGGAAAGCTAAACTATGTAACAGAGGCACCATCTATTAAATTCCTTTTTTTCACTCAATAGACTTAAGAATAAGAACAAGTACCCATAAACTCATCTGATACTGAAAAACTACATCTTCCTTGAGAAACTCTTGTGTTGGCATGACTGGCGTAGGACAAATGAACTGGCCAAGGTGACTTCAACTGATGGCCAGGTCTTGTAAAGATCATTCAGAATGGCTGGATTGTTAGCACCAACCTGCCCAGTCCTCAGATATTCTGTGGTGAGCTAGGGAAGGGAGATCTAAGTTGTCATGACCCCTAGGAACTAGAAAATTACCCAGCCTTTGTGCAGTGAAAGAGGAAAAGGGCAGGACACATTTCTCAAGAACTAGGAAGTGGACAGAAATGTGGCTTCAGCGTCAGGAGACTTGGGTTCAAATCCTGCCTGATTCTTATAAGTTCTTCCTTGAACAAACTATATATACTCCTGGAGCTCAGATTGTTTCTTTTGGGAAGACTGAAATGATACCTGGCCAACTGTGATGTCAGTGTGTTCTAAGCACAAATGACTTGTCCTGTGTGAGCAGTTTCTTGAGCTGTTGGTGCAACATCAGTCATGGTGTGGGCTGCTAGACTAGCTTGTGTGCCCAGCTGCTGTTGTCACAGAAGCTGCAGGGCATGGTCCTTAGGGAACGACTGCCAGGGTCTACCACAGGCCATAAAGTAACTGGGTCTGTTTGCTGTGGGTGCCATCACAGTGCTCCAAGGGTGATGCTTAACAGAAGCATAGCATCTTCCAGCCACTCCCCCAGGGGGTTCTGAGTCTGAGGCAGTGGAGGGGTGGACTTAAGCCTGGCTCATGTCTCTCCTTGTTTCTAGTGGTTTCCTGGTGACCACTGGCATTCTTTGGCTTGCCACAGCACCATTTCCAGCTTAGCCTGCATTTTCATTGTAACTGTCTCAGTCTACACTTCCCGTTTTTAAAACAAAGGAATAGTGCCGACTCCATGGACCTCCTCTTAGGTAGCTGCATCTGAACAGTTTCATTTTCCACCTTGAGGTGGCACTTTGACATGTGGTTTCATGGCAGACACAGTTCAGTTCATAATAGTGGTACGCCAGAGCCCTGTTCTGATGGACCACTGAGAGGCAAGGCTTTGCTTCTGGGTTAAGAACGTCTTCCTTGGGATGCGTTCTCTTGTCTCCTGCCCTAAGCCTGATGTTTCTGCGATGCCTTCTCTCTGGCATCTCCTTGGGCTCCCAGACTTAGTAAGAGAGCTGGGAGTGGCCTGACCCAGGGATGTATGAGATTTTATTATTTGTATTGATAAGAAAAAAAAATGTCAGACTTGGGCTTGGGATGTCATTAGGAATAAATTCCTAAAATTATATTTATTTTTTTATTGTGTATGTGTGAATACTCACCCACATGCCATAGTATGTGCATGTGGGAGTCAGATGAGTTTGGTTCGGTTCTCTCCTTCTGTTATGTGGGATCCAAGGATCTAACTCAGACTATCAGGCTGGTGGAGAGTGCCCTTACCTGATGAGTTTTCTTAGCCCAAGATGTAACTTCACGTTTTCAAAAATTACATTTGTTTTGTTTGTGTTGGGGGTGGGGCATGTACGTATGGTACTGTGTGTGTGTGTGTGTGTGTGTGTGTGTGTGTGTGTGTGTGTGTGATCAGAGAACAAATTGTAAGAGTGAGCTCTTGCCCAGCAGTGGTGATGCACACCTTTAACCCCAGCACTTGGGAGGCAAAGCCAGGCAAATCTCTGTGAGTTCAAAGCCAGCCTGGTCTACAGAGTGAGATCCAGGACAGGCACCAGAGAAACCCTGTCTTGAAAAAAAAAAAGTGAACTCTTTCCTTTACCATGTCGGTCCCAGGAACTGAACTCGAGTCATCAGGCAGGCACTTCTGTTTGCTCAGCCCACTGTGGGTGGAAGTTAGCAGTGGAACACTTGCCTAGCATTCATAAGGCCTGAGAGAGAAAGAGAGAGAGAGAGAGAGAGAGAGAGAGAGAGAGAGAGAGAGAGAGAGAGAGAGAGAGAGAACTAACTTCCAGTTGTTTTTATTACTGGCACCAGCTTTTCTACAGATAATACAAGGCTTTTATTACCACCACCCAGTGTCTAGGGCCGATTACTCCCATCACCCTGCCTCTGATAAGCCACCTTCAGACCCTCCCTTATCTGCCTTAGTTTACTAGTGGAACAATGCAAATTTTGTCCTCTGTCCCCGTGAAAACAGCATTTTATGCAATGTCCTTCTAAACGAGCAAGCCAGCCCAGATGCACTTGTTAAGAGAAAGTATCCAAGATTCACAGAGACCAAGGCAGAGCAGCATGGCCTTTGGAAGACACCCTGGGATAGTTTAACAAGCCCACCCAAGGGTCACTGAGCTGCCTGTGGGCTGTACTTTTTATGGCCTCACTATTTATTATTAATTAGAGAATCAGACCCTGAGCCTGCTTTCAGCTCCCAGCGCAGAGGGAAAGGAAGCTCCCGTCAGCCGTCAACCCAGAAATCTCCCATTTTTCCCTCAAATGCATATAAATTCCCAATTCCTTAAAATACTACTTTAATCAAATTTTCCATTTTAGTGGGTCTGTAATTAATGAGAGAATACATCTTTGTCAGCAGTCAAAATGTGCCAATCAGCAGTAAAAGCATGTGGTTTGGGCTGTGTCCCAGCTCCCAGTGCTGGTGGCCTCTGTCCCCTAGAACTGCCCAGTGTCCCAAAGCATCCTGGACACACTATCATTTCTCTTTTAAAGATGTTTCTATTTCTTCCCTTTTCTCCTTTATCTGAATTAAAGTTTCCCAATTCCAGTTCCCGCTTCATGTCTCTGTACTCTATTTGAGAAAAGAGAACCAGGGCAAGGTAGAGAGAAAATGTGTTCACATGTGGGCCTGACATGCTGGTGGTATCTTCAGGAGGGCACTGTCACATGTCCAGAAACACCGATTGCAGGGCTTGTAGTACCAGAACAGAGGAGGATCATGGCCTCCGACTGGTGACAAACCCAGGCAAGACATTGAGGCTGTTCAATGGGACCTTTCCTAGGATCCCTAAGTATACAGACACACATTCTCCCTCCCCTCCCCTCCTCTTCCCTCCCTTCTCCCCCCTCCACTCCCAACAGAGAATAGAAGCAGTGATGACAAACTCAGTTTCACTAAAATCAGAATGTATTTTAATACTCCTAAATTGGTCATTGTTACCTGTGCTTCCAGATGTGGGTTCTGTGAGGGGTTAAGATGGAAGATCTCGAGGGTGCGGCGGGGGTGGGGGGGTAGGGGGGTGGGGGTGGGAACCTATGTGCCAGGTGTCTGACAGTAAAGAGAGTTACAAAGCCAGTTGCTTTTCTGAATGCTAGAAATGCATCTTCTAGAATTCAGCAGGAATCTAGCAGGGGCTAATGGTGACAGAATTTCTTTGGTGAGATGTATGGTGATTCCCATGATGCACCCCTTCTCTGAGGAAGGGCAGGATGCCTCTCCCTTAAAGAGAATGTCTTTAACAGAAGTAACTGAGATCTTGTCTTGTACCCACTCTGGCTTGCCTCTCCACCACCTTGCTTGATCTGCCAGGAGGATGCTGGCCAATGTGACTGAAGTGGGGGCTTGGAACTCGCCTGCGAGACAGCCATCCTCTGTCTGTGCCTCTGCTTTTGCTGTGAAAAGAGCATGCTTCACCAGCACCCTGGTCCTGGGGAGTGAGCCCTGTGTTCCTGGAACAGGAGCCACAGCTTACACCATCTCCCAGGCATCAGGACAAACCGTTCTCATCAGTCTCTAAGATTTATTAGTGACCATCTTTGTAGACACATGGAGGTGATTTCATTGGCCAGAGCTTTGATGGTAAAATGGAGACTCCTGCCTGCTGCCTGGATCAACTCTTACTTGCTGTTGGTCCATGCAGAGGCCTGCCTCAGCTGTTCTGTGGATCAGGGCCATGCCTCGAGCTGGAAAGATTTATCATCTGGGTTGTCAAGCAAGGCTGACAGCCTGGACCGATAAAGAAAGTAGATTTTGTGTGACTGAGTGTTTTATTACATAGAAGCACCAAGAGAAGGTGCCAAGTCCTTGGGCGCTGGGTCACACAGGACTGTTTCAGAACAAACGTCAGGAGAACATCAGGAGAGCCCTTGTCATGCAGCCTCAGGGTGCTCTACAGCCTGCAGCTGCACTGAGTGGGAGTGAGGCTGCCTGCCTGGGTGCAATCCAGGAGTCTAAGAGGAACAGGCTTAGGCTGACTTCTGGAAAAGTGGAGGCAAATGGGAGAGGGAAAGAGGGGGAGGGGGAGAGCGGGCAGCAAGCTATGTGCATTATGATGTCTTCTGTTGAAAGAAGTGTTTGAATGTACCGTTGCCAGAAGTGTTTTCAGATTCTAAAACTGCAACGGAGTTTTCAAGTGCCAGAATAAAATCCTCCATAATATATAAAAATGTTCTGGCTTCATTTATTAGGGCAGAGACAACCAAAGCCCCTTCTAAGCATCACAGTGGATATAAAAACTCGCAATTCAGGAAAGAAGTTTGTGTTTGCTTCTGCAAGATTTAATTGTTGTTATCATTTAAAAATATTGCTGGTGGGGCCTCTCTGAGTCCAGTTCCTTCCAGATGAAAGACTCTAGTTGATTTAGGACTTCTTGAGAAATATGCTGTTACTGCTCATAGGGAAAGTAAGACCAATACAAATGTTAGCAAGCATTTGCTTAACAGCTTAATGGCACATAAATTCTTGTCAGTGTTAAGGTAAAGCACTCATGTTCTGGGGAAGCTCTCCATGTTCTGTGTCACACCAACCACACAGCATATGATGCCCTTCCTGTGGACATGCAGGTCGTATACTTAGGCATTTTTCTTATTTGAACTGAACAATGAAAGGACGTGTGCCTGTGTGTGGGTGATTTTGTTGACATCATGTTCTTTAATTTGTTTTCATTTGAAAACCTATCCTTAAAAAAGGAAACAAGACAGGGGCTGGAGAGATGGCTCAGAGGTTAAGAGCACTGACAGCTCTTCTAGAGGTCTTGAGTTCAATTCCCAGCACCCACATGGGGGCTCACAAACATCTATAGTAGGATCTGATGCCCTCTTCTGGCATAAAGACATACATGCAGACAGAGCACTCATATACATAAAATGAATAAATAAATCTTAAAAGAGAAAGAAAAACTCAAACCATACCAAAAAACAAACAAACAAACAAACAAACAAACAAACAAACAAAAAACAAGGATAGTTGAATCTTTGGCTTAGCTGAAGCATTGAAATCATTCATTAATCCTGCTGTCATTTATTAATATTTTATTATGTTCTATATTAATCCAGCATCATTTCTGTTTGGATTTTCTTCAGCAGCTCTCTTTCTATTTTCCCTGTTTTCGATTGATTTTCTCATTTCATTCTTCTCTGTTTTATTCTCTTGGTGTATATTCGTGTCTGCTTTGAGTTGTTTCGACATACCGGGTTTATGCTTCTGGATTCTTTGTGTTCAGTGGGGGAGCGAGTCCCAGTGGGTTAGATGTCCTTTATCTCTGAGACGGTGTTTAAAGCCAGAGGCTCCATGGCGAGTCTCCCTGAAGGTCAGGCATTGTCCTGGGTCAGCTCAGGCCTCCTGCCTGGGTCTGCAGCTTTCTCTGTGTGTTGGGAAGCTCTCCACAAGCTCTGGCTCAGGACTGGTCTGTCCCTTGGGTCCACAGGCACTGCTTCATCTATTAATTCTGAGGAGCTGGACCCCCCTTTCTTGTTGGTTTTAAGGTGATCTACCGAGAGATAAAACTTTGCTTCTTTGTTGTTCCTCATCACTTACAGTTTTCTACATTTCTTCAGAAATGGGATTATGCAAGTTGAGAGAAAAGTGAACAACTATTGAAGATGTCTTCTCTTAGGCAAACTCACTGGCTGTATTAGAGAAAGCTGTGGCAGAAAACATCTCCCCGTGGATGTTAGTGCTGTTCCTAAGATGATGGGCTTATTATGAAAGTAAAACAAATTCCAAATTCAAGTTGGTAATTATGACAGCATTTGCCATGAATGTCTCTTAGGATGAAGAATTTAATGTGTGTGTGTGTGTGTGTGTGTGTGTGTGTGTGTGTGTTACTAAATCCTTTTCTAGCAACAAGGGATTAAAATGGATGTCCATGCAGCCTTCAATAAGTGGTCAATCAAGAGACTCAGTGTAATGCAGAAGAAGGCCGAGCAGTGACGTCATGAAGATGGTACTGTGTGCTGCAACAGGTCAGGCTGGAGTGGCACTCCTGGATGTGGGCTTTCTGCCAAGGATGCCTATACAGTAGCTCGAAATGCCATTGCTGAGGATGGACAAAAGGACACACAACCAGATGGACATGGTGACTGTATAAGTTTTGTTACAGCACAGGGGAACACAGCATAGGCATGCAAGAGACTCGAGAAGCAGTTTCTGCAGGACAAAATCCTAGCCTGGACCATTGAACTAGCAGGGAAATACAAGGAAATATACGGAATTTCTATTTGTGCCAGCTCTGTGGTATGAAGAATAGGAAACTTTTTCATAGGTAGCATTTTCCTCTCAATTTATAATGTTTCAGCACTTCCAAGTAACTTAAATGTACCTGAGTATCTCAAAATTTGATTCACTTAAGCTGACAACCACAGCTAGAGGCAAGTAGGAGCCCGGCCTCTCTGGATACCTGCTTTACCTCAGAACTATTCTTTCATACTAATGGATCATGATAAATTGCTAAGGACATCACACTCTGGTTACAGAGCATTAAGAAACCAACCTTGACCTGCCGGAAACACTCCCCCTGCTGGCTAGCTTTCATGCTGGATGGTGCTGTGTGGGCTGCTGGGAGAGAGAAGACACAGATGTCTCACCCAGCACTGGACCCTGCAGATACAGTACTGGCCTGCCAGGCAGGACAAGCCCACTGCTGCATTAACGACACCACTGTTTATGGGGAAACCAACTGCTTTCTCTATTGAATCTGTGACCCGCTCCACTGTAGGGGATTCATGCCTGTGACCAAACATGGTCATGGTCAAAAATCAAATTGGGGAGGTCATAGGCAAAAGGGGAGAACCTATTGATGTTGTTTTGTGAAATGGTTATGTTGTCAAATTCCCTTCTAAATATTTACATTTAAATACATAGATCTGTGCCATTCTCCACCTTGGTCTGCCTTCCTGAGTTGGAAGTGAATAACGCTGAGACTCATAACTATTCAAAGAGCTGAGAATAAATGATGAGGAGGTCTGTCCTAGATAGGACATCCGTGTTGACTCTCCCTGCTAAGGATCTGGGAACACTGAGAGGATGGGCAGGAAAAAGGTGAGAGCAGAGGACAGGAGGAGTGCTGGGGACTTGGAAAATAGTCTTTTGGACACGGCATGGCTGTTGCACATGTGAATCCGGAGCAGCTGTGGTCAACTGCACAAATTCAAAGCAGTTAAAAGCCCGCTGTACTGGGGAGGGGCTCCTAAGGTCCCACCCCGGTAGCAGGAATCCTAACAGGTCTTATTAATAAAATCAAAGCCAGGGCCAGGTATTAGGGTGAATGCTGGAAGATCAGAGAAGCAGAACAAGCCATAGCCACCTCACCTCGCCAATTCCTCAGCTGATCTCGTTTCCTCAGACTGGAAACCTCTGAGTCCTTATCCAAATGAATCTCAGCTGAACTACTTCTAAAAGCCTAAAAGCTTAGCTGACCTAGTTCCTGGTCCTCATGCCTTATATACCTTTCTGCTTTCTGCTATCACTTCCTGGGATTAAAGCCAGCCAATGCCTGGCTCTTTCCAGTGTGGCTTTAAACTCAGAGATCCAGATGGATCCCTGCCTCCCAAGTGATAGGATTAAAGGCGTGGTGCCACCATTTTCTGGCCTCTATATCTAGTGGCTGTTCTACTCTCTGACCCCAGATAAGTTTATTAGGGTACACAATATTTTGGGGAACACAATACCACCATACACCCCTGACTGGTGAGCCAATGACAATTGATGGCTTCTGAGGGAGGGAGAGTTTTTGAGGGGGTTTCTACTGGCAAGTTGTCCATGACTCAGTGGAGGACTCCATGCCCATATGCATATGGACAACCCTAACAGGACTCAGAGAATTATATTTGATCTTAGCCAAAAGGCCAAGAAGTGATGGACTCAGAGAATTATAAAAATAAATAAACAACTAAGGATATGAAGTTGGGAAGGAGAGGTATTGGGGGACATTGAAGGAGGTACAGGGAAGGGGTAAATGTGATTAAGATACCTTTGTAAATATGTATAAAGTTTTCAAAGAATTAAAAAAAACAAACTGCTAACTAAAGAGAAAATATAGGAAATACGGGAACTTTAAGCTGAGTCTCAGGATCTGAGAGAAATTCTATCTCCAGAGCTAGGACTTCAGTGTGCAACCCAGTGTGCAGCCATGCTCACCCTCCCCAGCCCAGTGTGCAGCCATGCTCACCCTCCCCAGCCCAGTGTGCAGCCATGCTCACCCTCCCCAGCCCAGTGTGCAGCCATGCTCACACTCCCCAGTTCAGTGTGCAGCCATGCTCACACTCCCCAGTTCAGTGGGCAGCCAGGGTCACACTCCCCAGTTCAGTGTGCAGCCATGCTCACCCCCCCAGCCCAGTGTGCAGCCATGCTCACACTCCCCAGCCCTGATTCAGTAGCTTCTAGCTGGTAGGATGCATAGAAAGTAGTCCATCTGTTTATAGCATAAATCTCTCAAGACATGACAAATATTTTTTGGGAGGGGTGTGTGTGTGTGTGTGTGTGTGTGTGTGTGTGTGTGTGTGTACTTGCATGTGTATATGTACTTATGTGGAAGCCAGAGGTCAATGTCAGGGTCTTTCTCTACTGCTCATTACCTTGACTTTTGAAACAAGTCTCATTGAACCTGGAACTCCTGGGACCCTTCTGCCTTCACCTCCCAGTGCTAGGATTAGGTATACATCATCATCCTGCTTTTTCTATAGGTGCTTGGATCCCAACTCAACTCTTTATACTTGTACTGAAAGTAGCTTACTTGATGTGCCATCTCCCCAACCCTGGGTTCTTTTTTATCTTTTAAAGTTACACGTTAGATAGAACCCACTTGTGGTTTTTGCCTGCAGTAGCAAAACTAACAACGAGCCCTCCATGATCTCTCGTGGAATGTATTATTTGTCTGCTCAAGGTCCACCCATCCCTAGGGGCTTCACCAAGACCCCAGGCTCACTGTTAGTGTTTCTTAAATGGTTGCCAGCCCTTCCATTAACAGTCCTAAGTTAGAAGGGAAACTTCATTCATGTAAATATTCTCTGGGGTTTTCTCTTTCTGAAAGGCTTCTCTGAATGGCTTTTATCCTCATTTTAATTTGACAAGAATCACGTGACTATATCCAAGTACAAGTGCAGAGTTTTGCTAAATCCTAAGGCCATTTTTGGGTTTGCAGGATAGCGTTAGATGGAATGAGAGGAAAATTAGAGGCAACGGCAGGCAGAATTCATAGCAGAAATGAGGTAACCCTTCTGGTAATGGAGATTATTCACAAATGGACTGTGGGCTGAGAGAGGGTGAAGCACCATTGGATAGGAGTCTGGTGGTTCCCTGGGGGCCCTTCATCAACCTGAGCTCAGCAGGTTGCACTCATGATCACTTCCATTATAATTCCTGCTGTTCTTCTATTAAAAACAAAACAAAAACATAGAGTCACAGTGGAAAGTTTTGGTGGGAAAGGTGATGGGATTTTGTTCTTGTGATTTGTGTTAAGGTGAGTGTAGGTCTGAGGTTTTACTAGAACAAATCAACTCCTTCAAATTTTATGATTAAAAAGTTGGGAAGAGCATTGCTTTTCTTACACAATTATTGTGAAGATTAACTATGTAGCTACCTAGCATTCCTTCGATAAATGTCTTCTCATTTATTCATGTTCTAACAGCATTAGTCAGTCTACAAAAATGGACTGAGCACCTACTATGTGTCTTTACTTTGGTCGATGCTGGAGAAATAATGAGGAGCATGACAACCTACAACTTAAGATTCGTGTCCTCACGGCATTTACACTAGAGAAATCCGACACTAATTAGATGAATTTCTAAACAGTCTTATTAAATAAGAAACACAGAGCCAAATACAGTGGTGCAAGCCGTAGAGATCAGAGCAATAGCCGTCAACTAACCTTAGCTCACCACCTCTCCATAGCTTCCCAAGAGAGAGCCTCTTCTTGTCTAACCTGCGCCTTTATTGCCTTCCTGTTCTGCTTTCTCATTGGCTCTAAGCCCAGCCACCTCATTTCCTCATCACTGCCTGTCTACACAGACCTCCAGGTCTCTATGGTTGGTACTGGGATTAAAGGCGTGTGTCAACACGCTTGGCTTTGTCCTTGAACACACAGAGACTCTCTCTGCCATGTGATCAGATTAAGGGCATGTGCCACCACCGCCTGACTTCTGATTTTGGCTGACTATGAACTCTGATCTCCAGGAAAACTTTATTTATTAACATACAAATAAAATATCACCACAATCGGTTCTAATGACAGTTGCTGTGAAGAGATTGTTTATGATAATAGTGTGTGTACTAGAGACTCCAGGAGACCTCTCTCTCAGGAAACTCAAGTTGAGTGGAGACCCAAAGAGCAAGGGCCATCATTTTGAAAAGCATATAAAAAGTTGACAAGGGACACAAGGTATCCCTGGGAAATAAAAATGGCCATGAAGAATGTCACATGCTGGGAAGCACACAGAAAAGGAAAAGGGCAACAGTTGGTTGAGCCTCATGATGAAGACACCAGCACACGCTTGGGTTAGCTCCTGAGCTCAAGACCCAGAACTGCACCCTCCACCATGGGGACTATTTGTGGACTGACTCAGTGCACAGCTGGTGATTGATTTGATTTTCTTTAATGGCCACTCAATGCAATTATTCATTGACCAAAATAACCAGATCATAAACAATTATTTCAGTTTTCTTAAGAACACATTAGCTTGATTACAGCAATAATTGGGAGAGATGACCCAGTTAATTGACTTAGCAGAAAATGGGTTTCCCTGTGTATGCAGAGCTTAATGTAACCTAATATGGTTTGGATAGAATGTCCATGGAAATGGAAAGATGTGTGTGTTCATGACAAGCAGTTTAGGCTTTAAAATAGGTCATTGTTTATGATCTTCTAGCGTGACCTGACATGACCTGACAAATTTATTATTCACAACTTGTAAATTCTAAGAACTTATCCATTTACCTGTTAGAGCTTCTTCAGCAAGGTAAACACCACATGTTTTCAGAGAAATGTGCTGTAGTGTGACAAATTAAGATCTGGGAGAGACCATCTCTGTGGTGTTTACCCACAAGCACAGTTTTGTGAGAGCAGGAGACTCAGAATCAACTGGAGTTTGGAGTGAACTTGGCTATGAGCAGAGACTTTGTTCAAGTCGCTTAGGCTGAATGGAGCCTAAGGACCCATATTTGTAAAGCAGGGGTTATTTATTTATTTATTTTATGTGTGTGTATATGTGCCTGTGTATATATGTGTACCATGTGCATGCAGAAGCCTGTGAGTGTTAGAGGAGGCATCAGACCTGCTGGAACTGGAGTTACAGAGTTATAAGCTGCCATGTGAACTGGACCGAGGTCCTCTATAAGAGCAGTAAGTGCTCTTAACCTCTGAGTCGTCTCTCCACCACACACTTCTAACAATTAAATGGGATAAAATGCACAAAGGCATACATAGCAAACACTTATGAACCAGATGTGGCAATTTATTCAGCACTGATCAGTTTGAGGCAGGACGCTGTGAACTTGAGGCCAACATGGGAAGCTTATTAAGACAGTTTTATCTCAGAAAAACAAAACAAACGCACAAAATCCAAGAAAAACAAGCCAACAAACAAACAAAGGCCTTGTGGCTGCCAGCCACAGTTCCCAAGTGCAGAAGGAAGGACAATAGAGTCCAGTGGGGGACGTCAGCTCAGGATTCATCATAGGCCTGTAGGGCTTCATCCAGAGAAGGCAACACATGTAATCGTTTGCGTGCTCGTGGGACACATCTGGTAAGTACTGCAATAATATAGACCTGCCATGGCTGTAACACATGGTCCCTGATGGGGCAATATGTTAAATGACAAAATGTATTTTCTGCAGTCTGAAAGCCAAGGAGCCAAAGTCAAGGTCCAGGCACTCGCTGTCACAGAGGGCCTTCGTGATGTACTCTCACGACCCGGAAGGCAGAAGGCGGAAGGAGTTGGGAGGGACAAACTTCCCGCTGAAGCCCTAGTAAGAGGGCTCTGAGCCCAGCACCGAAAGTTCTACTTTCAAGTTGTCACCACATCCTAAGAATGCTCCCCTCCCCATCATCATCACATTTGCAGTTAAATTTTAAAATATGAATTTGAGGAGAGGCAGATTGAGACCACAGCTGTGGCTGAGGAGACCTGGGTGTAGGCAGCTGTCCTTTACACACACACACACACACACACACACACACACACACACACACACACACACACTGTGTTCTGAACAAGCTCATTTCTTTAGAGAAAACCCCACTAAATCCCAAGGCTGAACTGATCTGTCAGCCTTGATCTTTTTAGCAGGGTGCTAAGAGAATTTGGCTTCCCAGGTTATTGTTATCTCTGAAACAAACTCCTGCTCTGAGGAAGCGGTTTCAGATTTCCAGAATCCAGCGGACCCTCAGCCTATCAGAGAATTCTTCAGTGCCAGCTCAGAGTGGGCTGCCTGCTTGTGTTAGGATCCTGATCTCATTAGCTGTGAGATTATTAATCTCCTCATAGACTGTGAGACACAAAACCACAGACAGTGAGGAGCAGCTGGTTGGAGGTGATGAAGCTTTAAAAGGCGCAGTCGAGAGGTTGGTGTGAAACCACACCAAAGCCAGCCTGCAAGCAACAGTCGGGAGGAGCCGGCCAGCAAGCCACAGTCGGGCGGCTGTCGCCACAGACTGCTGACACGAGCTCAGAGCTGAAGAGCCGCACAAGGTGGTGTGAGAAGCATACAATGCCCTGTTACTCATGTCAGTGATTGCTTAGGCCCTGGGAGGAGAAACCAAAGAGTTAAAACCCTCCCGGCCTGTCACACAGGTCCCCCTCATTCACTTCCCTCAGGTACCCTTGTCAGCCGTGACATGGCCGTGGGCAAGTGGCCTGGAGAACTATCTGGACGAAGGCCAAGGAGTTTCTTATTTTACTTCCCTCTTCCTTCTTCCTCAGCACCTGGCCTGGGCTGATGCTCCGATGCTCCGTGCTGGCTCAAAAAGCACATTATTTGAGTGAAATACAGTCTTAAGCCTTCTAGTACTTCCAGAAAGGACACCAGCAGCCAACCAGGTCAGCTGGGGGAGGAGCATGATGGCCCGAGGCCAAGAGCGCTGCCAAAGTTTTGACCTTGCAGTGAACCAGACCTGGGTTTAAAGTTAGACTCAGCTCAGGTGTGGAGAGGCTGTGCTTCCTTGAGTCAGATGAGACAAGGAAGAAAAGCAAATTCCAAAATGAGCAGCCAGCTTCAGAATAGGGGCTGTGGAGCTCAGCGTCTCTGATAAAGGACAAGATTGTTCCATGGACCCATCAGGTGTGTGACATAAAATAAACAAAGCTATTTACGGCTTTGCTTTCACAGGTTTTTCTTTTTCTTCATTTGTAAGAAGAACCCTCCTCCAGGATGCTCCAGGATGGCTCCCGGGGCAGCTGCTTTGAAAATGGCCTGACACTTCCTTCAGAGCTTAAACGGAATTAGCACAGCTCACAGCCACTGTGTGCCTATGTACATGCACAAGGGAACTGAAGATGTATGTCCACAGGAAAACCTGCGTATTACTGTTCATAACATTGTTCATAAACACCAACAACTAAAACATCAATGGTCCAACTAATGAATAGATAAACTGAATGTCATCTGTCCATTCCAAAATGAGAAAGTTGAAGAACGGATAAGATGCAGTGAACATTACGCTAAGTTAGGAAAGCTATAGGTATGATTCTATTTAATTTCAATATTCAGAAGAGGAAAATATTTTAAAAAGAGAGTAAGATGTGATTATGAGAGGCACAGATGGGGCTGGGGGAAGGCCTCCACAGGACATGGTATTTATTTGGGGCCAATGATAATCTAAAATTGAATGTTGGTGATGTTTGCAAAACCTAGAGATTATGTATCTTAGGGTTTCTATTGCTGTGAAGAGACACTATGACCATGGCAGCTCATACAAAGGAAAAACATTTAATTGGGGTAAGTTACATTTTCAGAGGGTCAGTCCATTTTCATCACAGTGTAACATGGCAGCACTCAGGCAGACATGGTGCTGGAGAAGTAGCTAAGTGTCCTACAGCTTGGCTTGCAGGCAACAGGAAGTGGTCTGTCTCACTGGGAGTGGCTTGAGCACTGGAGACCTCAAAGTCCACCTCCACAGTGACATACTTCCTCCAACAACACCATACCTACTCCACCAAGGCCACACCTCCCAATAGTGCCACCCCTTTGGGGGGCGTTTTCTTTTAAACCACCACAGTATGATTAAAACAAACAAACAAAAACCCCACTTAACTGAATGTTTAAGATTACGAGTTTTAAGGACTTGGGGTCTTAGTGGTAGAGCATTCTCATAAGTGTAAGGTCCTGGGTTTGGTCCTCAGCATCAAATTAGAATGTGGATTTTATGATATGTTGGTAGTGTATAGTTAAAAAAAAAGTCAATGTGAAAAGACACTTGAGGGTTTTGTCAGAACTTGGATTTGGTGTAGAAATGCTTGTATTGGATCTTGGTAGACATGTTGCATTTTGCATTTTGAGCACTTTAAAGGATAGTTTTATAAGGGGCAAACACATGAACTTCCTGTTAATATAAAATCAACACACACAAGGTTTTATTTAGCCCAGTCACAAAAGGACTGGTAAGAATGTTACAAAAAGTTTAAAGGAGAATTTGAAATGAGAACTCCATGGAAAACCTGGAATGGTGCAATGGACCTTGGGAGAAATTGAGAACTTCTCTACCTCCAGCTGAATGATTGGCTGCATTCCATAAGAAACAATTCATTCAAGTTTCTTCCAACAAGAATAATTTGTATTATTGTCAGTTTTCTCCAACTTATACTGCTGTAGGATAAAGGTGGAAAAACTGCCAGAAAGGTGTGCTGCAGAGGGCATCTGGCAGTCTAAACTGCAAGTTTCAAAATCCACAATTTTCCTTGCTGGTCTGTGATACTGTGGGAACTGTACAGCTAAACAGAGGGGTGCATGGATAACACAGTTGTCCTCACCATGGCTGTTCAGACAGAGTCCACCGTTAAGTGCGGTCTTGTTCATTATTTCCCAGTTGGTCAATATTTATTTAACACTTACTATGTGCCAGGCCAGGCATTTGCAATGTGCTTGTGGCCTGGGTGAGAGATACACAGAGGAAAGCAATTAATTAGCTGCTTTATGAAGAACTCTTTCCATGCAAGCAGAAGTAGGAGGCCAGAGGAAAGATGTATCATTCTAATTTGAGAACAATCCTAGGAAGGAATTAGCTCCTTAGGCTGAAGGTCTCCACCATCTACGGTTTACTAGCTACTGAAGGCAATATGCTTGGCTGAGCCCTCCAAGCCAGATCACACCAAATTTTAGCATACATAGAAGCATGATCAAGTTTCCATACCTAAATGCTGTTTTCCAAATGGAATGGAAGATGTATCCCAAGAATTTCTTGTGAGGATCAAACGAAAACCAGAAAAATGACACTCTACAGCCACACCCAGCACACAACGTTCAGTAAACAACAGACATCCATTAAGACGCCCACCAGACTGTTCTCTGCCCTGCAGCAGCTTGCAGCCCCGAGGGAAAACGGTGAAAGAGGAAGGACAATGATGGGTTAAAGTGCCAGACAGTGGAAGGCCTTTTGTGCCCTTTCCATCAAATGTGTATGTGTTGAAAGATCTGGATGGATACCCGGGTCAAAGGTCACTAGATGGCTGGAGAGTTTAACTTACTCTAGTTACTGGAGCCTGCTCCACTACATTTGATGAGTCTTGACTTTAGATGCAAGTCCTGGAGACTTCCAGATGAAGCTGCTGAACACTCGTAATTCTAACAGCAAACTTTTTTGGTTGAATGTCATGACATTGTCTTACAGGTTAGAGAAAGAAAGAAAAAAAAAAAAAAAAAAAAAGCCCAGAACTGATTCAGTCCTGGTCAACCCCAGGCTGAGAATCAGTGTTTGACATGTGAATGTTATGTGCTCAGACCAAATTCATGTGTTTGCCCCTTGTAAAATTATCCATTAAAGTGCTCAAAATGCAAAATGCAACCCAAGATCCAATACAAGCATTTCTTTTTTTAATTAAGAAATTTTTTATTCATTCCGCATACCAACCACAGATTCCCCCCTCCTCCCTCCTCTATCTCCCTCCACAGCCTTCCCCTGCCAGGCCACCCCCCATCCCCTCCTCTGAAAAGGTATGGCCTCCTATGGGGAGTCAGCAAAGCCTGGCACATTCAGCTGAGGCAGGTCCAAGCCCCACCCGCTGCCTCAAGGCTGTGCAAGGTGTCCCACCATAGGCATTGGGCTCCAGAAAGCTGGCTCATGCACCAGGGAGAGATTCTATTTCCACTGTCAGGGGCCCCTCAAACAGACCAAGCTACACAACTGCCTCGCCCATGCAGAGGGCCCAGTCCAGTCCCATGCAAGTTCCACAGCTGTCGGACCAAAGTTCATGAGTTCCCACTGGCTTGGTTCTGTTGCAATACAAGCATTTCTACACCAAATCCAAGTTCTGACAAAGCCCTCAAGTGTCTTTTCACATTGACTTTTTTTTTAATTATACACCATTAACATACCATAAAATCCACATTCTAATTTGATGTCGAGGATCAAAACCAAGTGTGGTGTGTGTGTGTGTGTGTGTGTGTGTGTGTGTGTGTGTGTGTGTGTGAGAGAG
>CABHPP010124831.1:0-20555 GCA_902168425.1 Peromyscus attwateri | reverse complement strand
GATGGGAAATGGCTTGAATGGAGTCTTGAAGGTGGAAAACCGTGAGGTAGGTAATACCAATTAGTTCACACAATAACCACGAGGTGAAAGAAAACAAAGAGACAAGGTCACATATAGAGCAAGAAAGTGTCAGGAGCTGAGCCAGAGACCAGCTCTAACCCCATCATTCCTAGCCATTCCCCTTGGATCAGTGTTGTGAAGCATTGCATGGCACCATCAAAGTTCTTCTTATAAATTGTTTTCCTGAACATATTATAATGCAGTCTAGCTAGAAATGGGCTTCTGATTGGAGCCAGGTGTATTACCCAGTGTTCCTAGGTCCATGAAAAACTCCAAAAGATATTGCACAACAACAAATCAAAACAAATCAACCATGGGGTTGGTTAAAACAACCCAGAATTCCACACTCTGTAAATGGCTCACTGAGGCCAGGGACAGGGGATGTCCTGTAAAAGATAGTGGTTCCAGGCTACCCAGGACTCAAAAGTCTGAGTCTCGGGCATAAAATTCAACAAAGAGCTCAACAATGTGGAATCCAGGTCAGAGGCAATAGTACCAAAGAATGGGGTATTATTCCTTAGGGCTTTTGAGTTATCTGTTGGTAGGTTTCTGGTGATTTTTATACCCAATAGAGTTTGGTCACTTGGCTTAGTAACCTTCTTGAACATTTTTATCTGAGCATGTGCTATAATCACCATGACAAAGACAGTTCTGTCTCTCTAGAGGGGGTTTAGCAGGTGAAAGACCCCCAGGATTCATCACTCACAACTAGGATGATGGTTTAAGCTTCCAGCTATGGGCCAAGTCCTCTTTATCTTCTGAACTGTCCTTATCTGAGGTACATGGAGGTCTCTAAACTCAGAGAGCTCCATAGTGGACTCTTGGTGAAAAGTCACCAGGCTTCGAAGAGTTGAACTCAAACTGTAGGTTTAAGTCCAGTAGGATCTGGACTTTGGATCTAAACTCTGAAACTGTCAAGGTCACATTGTCCTTGGTTTTTAATTCTGGATTTTTTTTTAATGAAGAGCTCTTAGAAAATCAATAAAAATGTTCCAGTTAAGCTGCTAATGAGAGAAATGACCTTTCCTTTATGTAAGGAAAAATACAGACTGGGCTTCCACATAGCAACAAGGAGCACAGGCTGTGGAATTTTCTTTGCAAATTGTGGTTGTCTTTGTGCGCCGTAGTTTGTATAATACGCACTAAGGTTATTAGAATCTGATAACTTTCTTTGCTGCTTATGAGCAGACCATGCACGCTGAGAGCAACAATCTAATTATCCAAGCTGCTGGTATCCAAGATACTGTCTCCCAAGATTAATGTGCTGGCCTTATGAGTTTCCTTCTGAGTGAGAGACAGTGGTCCTAAATAAATCGCACTGAATTGCTGTAACAAACAATGAAAATAAATCAACTGCTCCTGTCAAGTCTAGATTTGGTGATTTCAGCTGTGCAGTAGGCGAGGCTAGTTTTGTTGGCTATTAGACTCAGGCCAAAGCAATTTTGTGGACCAAAAGAACTCAGTGCTTGCTAACTCGGTCTAACCTCGTCAAACTAATCCACTTATCTCTGCACACCTATGTCACCTGGGATTGTTCTGGTTCCTATGCAGTTCTCTCTTTTTAGATTTATTTATTTATTTATTTGTTTACATTTTATGTGTGGGTATTTTGCCTGCGTGGATGTGTGTATACTGTGTACATGCCTGAAGCCTAGAGAGACTGGAAGAAAGTTTTAGATCCCCTGGAGCTGGAGTTACAGATGGTTGTGAGCCACTGTGCAAATATGCTGGGACCAGATTCTGGTCCCTCTGCAAGAGCACCAAATGCTCTTAACTGCTGAGCCATCCTGGCTGTCCCTTCCGTGATTTCCTTCAGATGTGGGTTTTACTCCATAGCCTTCAACCCTTCCCACATGAATCAGTGAGGTCTGGAAGGCTGTCCACCCTCGTGGAGATGTTCTTATACTGGAGTTCCCTTTGCTGTACTGACTGAGAAATTTACCATTTTGCCAAGGTTCAAATCCTAGCTTCCTACTTGTTTACTAAAGTAAACTTGGGACATCTTTAATGAGTCTATAATTTCATTGTGTACAGATCAGGATGATATTGCAAAGGTATTTTAGGGTTTCTATTGCTGCAATGAGACACCATAACTGAAAAGCAAGTAGGCAAGGAAAGGGTTTATTCAGCTCACACTTCCACATCGCTGTTCATCACCAAAGGAAGTCAGGACAGGAACTCAAACAGGGCAGGAACCTGGAGGCAGGAGCTGATGCAGAGACTATGGAGGGGAGCTGCTTACTGGCTTGCTTCCCCTGGCTTACTCAGTCTGCTTGTTTATAGAACCCAGGACCTCCAGCCCAGGGATGGCCCCACCCACCACGGACTGGGCCCTCCCCCATTGATCACTAATTGAGAAAATGCCTTACAGCTGGATCTCATGGAGACATTTCCTTAACTGAGGCTCCTTCCTCTCTGATGACTCTAGCTTGTGTCAAGTTGACACAAAACCAGCCAGTATAAACCCTGTGGAATATATGCATTTATTAGAATTGTTTATTAGATCAGGGGCATGTGGGTACCGACTCCCACTTATCGAAGATTGGGGGTGTTAGACAGACATGGAGTAGATTCTTGTAGCTCAGAGATCTGGAATTCAGAAAGACTGAGAAACGTCCTCACTGTAACTTGGAAGGGATAACCCTCTGAAATTCAGGCAGGCTGACACCCAGACCTTGGACCCCAAAATGTGCAGGAAGAATGTAAGATTTGCTGTGGTCTGTGGATCATTACTAACATGGTGATGGGGGAGGTGCAGCCTGTGTACCCAATTAGACACAGAGTTTGCTTTCTATTTCCCTGTATGAAGAAAGCATAATAAAATGTCCCAAATGAGTCAAGAACCTGCCCCTGAGAAACACAGCCCATTAAATTTGGTGCATGACAGGCATATGACAGATTGAGGGGCACTTGCAGTAACTGAAGCAAAGTCTGTGGATGCACAGCCAGCAGCCATATGTGAATATTTACATGTGAGTTTAAACCAACGAACATTAAATACAGTGACTGCTCTGCTGTCTGGGGCCTCTGCCATTCTGTCCTCATCAAGAGCTGGAAGCTGTACCCTGCTGAATGTGCCGTGAAGGGGCCAGTACAATGTATTGGCTGAAGCCACAAAGGCAAGTGCTGGAGGCCAGTGAGCTGGGCACCCGGACCAGGTTAAGCTTTGGTGAGGACCTTAGGACAGATGGCAGTGTGCTAGGGAGTGACATGGGTCAGTGCAGAGGTCAGACTTACTTGTTCAGAAAACTCCTCTCTTGAGAACTTACCCCTCCCTGCAGAGCTACAATTCCTCCCTAGTGGGCACCCACTGTTCTGTCAGGCTCTTCCTCTAAAGGGTTCTAAACACTTCCCAACATTGCCACAAGGGGGCCAAGCTTCCATCAGCACCACACCCAAACCAGAGCAGTCCAGTAGCAGCTATGAACATTGCTCACTGACTGCACATAACCACCTTTGGGGATGAGGGACTCCCTTTCTTTGGCTCTGAAACAGTGACAAGTTTTCAAGTACCCGTGACTTCACCTGAACTGACACAGATGGGCAGCCAGGCAACTCCCCCACATTCTTGCTGAGATTGGCAGGCTAATATTGATAAGGCACATACAGTAAACAGCCAAGAGAGATGCTAAGAAGCCACACTATTAGTTGCTTGCTTTGAAGTAGAGAAAAAGACATTTCTTCTGCTCAGGGGCACAGACAGAATCCTTCGCTGCTATTACTTCTCGTCACAGAGCGCTTCATGCTGCTGTGAACTGGAGTTTGGCTAACAATGAGAACAGGACTGTGGCTTTTCAGCAGAATTTTGAAATGCACTTTTGACCCAAACATCTCCTGACCCCAGAGACCCCTTCCAGTCCCATCTGAATGTAATTGTAAAGATGACCTGGTTTTCCAATCTAAGCATGCCAGTCAGCCCTGCCAGAAATCTCCCTACTAAATATACTGGAAAAGAGATGAACTAGGAACACTCACTGCCAGTCTTCAACTTCTACTAAACACTCATTTGAAAACAAGGGTCATGTTTCCATTACAGAGAATGCATTGTAGCCACGACAACACCGGCAACATTTGTTCAAGCTCAGGAGTGAAGACATGTAATGAGAAAGAGATGACATTCCAATATTAAAAGCTACCAGTGAATAATATTTTGGCGCATTTACCAAACTATCACTGTGCATAATTTGCTTTTTAGGATCCTAAAGAAAATGGCTTCAAGAAATTGCTAAAGATCTCAGATGGAGACCTGAGTTTTCATCAATATGTAATTGGCATGGAGATAAAGAAGTTACAGTGTGGGCTGGTGGGACAACTGGATTACTCCATTGCTTCACAAAGGGGTGTCTCGAAGACAAACTGTGAACTTCAGTTTGGTGGGAACTATAGTGACCTTTATGAGCAGTGAAAGAATGGGAAAAATTGCAAGTATGACATTTCCTAAATAAAAATGTATTAACTTAAAAATGAAAACAAAAATTTATTTGCTTTTTTGTTTCCTACATTAAAATATTTCCATTTATCATCGTTAGCTGTGTTAAGTCATGGGGAAGTGGGAGCGGAGAATGGGGGAGAGCCTCTCCCCTGTCTCTCATCAATCATTTCACTTACCACGTGAGACCATGCGTGGTGGTGATTGCATTTAGGGCTTATTGAGTTCAGATCTTTGAGACCCCATTTACTATTCCAGAAAGATATGCTCTGATTAATAATAAATGGTTAGCCACACAGTTAAGCAGAATGACTGGCACCTTTTACTGGTTGCCTTTAAGAATAATTGAATGAAACTGGCTGACCAGAAAGCTGAAGTTTATGTTACCCAGGCCAAGAAAAACCCATGTGTTTGTAAACTAGGAAATACCCTCTTCCAAAGACAGAGTTCTAGAAGCTATCTGGAAATCTGCTTCATTGTGTACCAAATGCAAGTCTCCTGCTAGCTACTGGATCTGCCCTTCATATTATGTAAAGACATTCAACCCTTTGTAGTAACCATTACAATTTGATGCTAACACATATATTCTTTAAAGCGAACAAAATAATTTGAAATTAAATGCTAATGTAAACCGGGGCAAGTTTGGGAAGGACTGACATTCCTTAGGATAAAGAAGGCAGAGCAAATAAACACTTAAGTCAAACCTAAAATGGAAAAGACACAAGTAGAAAGCTGTACTCTGTGTGTGTGTGTGTGTGTGTGTGTGTGTGTGTGTGTGTGTGCAAGAGCATGTGTGTTTGTGTGTATGTATGCGTGAATGTGTATTTGTGTGTGTATGTGTGTGTTTGTGTACTCATGCTTGTGAGTGAAAGTTTCTACTTAGTGCAGGACAGAGGCACTGGGGTTGAAGGTCTCTCTGAGAGCTGGGGAGTGGAAGTCAATTACTGTTTTCTTCCTATGCACCAGGCACTGACAGGCATTTAACAACTGATTTACAGGCCGATACTCACTTCTTTTGGTACATTTGTCCTGTATCTTCCGTACTACCTCCCACCTCTCTTTCAAGGTTCTGTCTCCGTCCCTGCTCACCTATGTGAACTGTCAATAAGCCCTACTCCAGGGTTCCCACTAATTTAGAATCAATAAGAAATCAGACTGAGGGGAAGCAGACGATTGGTGGGGTCAGTCCTGTGTATTCTTTGCAGAAGAAGCACTTTCAGAGTTCTGGTGGCTATCCCTCCTCCATGTGAGTCCAGAGACTAGGCCAGCGCTTGCTGGGTCCCTCTACTTGTCACCTTATGGCTAATTCTTTTTATTGAAATCTCTTGTATGATCTAGCTCAAACGGGCCACTTGATTCCTGCTTAGACACTTAGGATACTGACCAAGTTAATAATATCTTCTGTTGTGTTTTTAGAGGGGAGGCTTGGAGGTTCAAATTGCTTCAGGATCTTGGCTGAGGTCGGACAGAGACTAATTGAAGAGGCTGTGTCGGTCCTGCATGTGCAGCAGATATCCCCAGGTCAGCAGAGTGGTGCTTCGCTGCAGCTCTTGTGTTTTGTGAGGTGACTGAAGACAGCTCAGATGGTCTGGTGCAACAAGGTGGGCAGGGGGATGTGCAGGCCTGCTCTTCTGACTTCCCAAAGCACAGCTGTCTGCCTTGCTGCACAGGACAATGTACCAGGGATGAAGGCATGGCGCAGCTTAGGATCACAGGTTCTGTGGGACACCTGAGGTCCATGTGGGATGCCACAGGTTGAGGGGCATCGGCTGATGAGAGACCACTGATGATTGTCTTCGCTTTGTCAGCTACCTGGCACCACACCAAGCAATTCTGATTTCCTTCTAGTGTTATCTTAAATCTGTTGCAATCCAACAGGCAAAAGGATAAGCAGGGTTTCTGTGTAAAGAAACATTTGTGCAGAGGGGAAAACCTAATAGTGTACTGCTAAGGGAACATAGCAGTGAAGTGACTCCAAATGGTAACTGCCATACTCATAGATCAGTGTCTCACTCGGCCGTCATCGGAGAAGCTTCCTCTGCAACTGATGGGATTTAACACAGAGATCAACAACTGGACAATGTACGGAGTGAGAGACATTGGAACACTCGGCCTAAATGGGATGTCTTTGTCAAGGGCTCGGATCTATGGGGAAGAGGAAGAGGAAGAAAGATTCTAAGAGCCAGAGGTGATGGATGACTCCATGGAAACAGTGTCTTCAAGACAACACAGGGCTGCCACGCATAGGAGCTCACAGAGACTGTGGCAGCATGAACAGGGCCTGCACAGGTCCAAGGCAGATGTGGTCCCAGTGCTGAGAGGAGGAAGTGGACACAGGGTCCTACCTCTATCCAAGAAGCTATCTGCAATTGGAGCCTGCTGGGAGAGGGAAAATCAGTTTTCTCCAATTTAGTATCACTGGATATATTAGCCACACCCCAGAGCAGGCCCCAGGCCCTGGAGTAGTTGATCAACACAAAGCCAACTCAATGTTATTTAATTTTTATTTTTTTTTGTCATATTGGTCTTTTGCTTATTTGTTTTGACTTTTGTTTTGTGGTTTGGGGATTGTGTGTGTGTGTGTGTGTGTGTGTGTGTGTGTGTGTGTTTATTTTTTTTCTTTTTAGTTTTTTTTTCCTGTTTGAGAGAAGGAGAGAGAACATTAATTTGGGGTGGGTATGGAGGTGGGACAATCTGGGAGAAATTGGGGGAGGAGAAAACATGATTAAAATATATTGTATGAAACATTTTTTCAATAAAAATCAAAATGATGGTTAAGCTGATAAAACTAGTGGTCCCATTCAAAATAAAATAAAACTCGTATTTATCAAGTGGCTGTTATGTGTTGGCTATTGAGACAGTATCATAACACACAATGTCAAGGAACACTCCCACTTTACAGATGAGAAGATTGAATATGGAGAGGTGCAGAAACTTCCAGAAGTCTCCCAGCTCCTCACTAGTAGACCGGAACCTAGATCCACTTGTGTCTGGTATCTCTGCCTGTGCTATGAGCTGAGATGCTCATAGGTGGCTAGTTTAGTCTTCTTCCCTTGGTGTGTGTCCTCTGCCACTGGCAGTACATTGGCAGTCACACCTACTGAATATTTCCACCCCTTACTTAACACACTTTCCCTTTTACTTCTCCCTCAGCCTTTCCTTGAAGGGCAAGCTCCCCTTTCCTTGTTTAAGCAAGACCTTGTTTTTGATCTTCCGTAGGTTTAAAATGATTGAATCTAGGTATTGTCTAACACTCATGTCACTAAATGCTGGAAGTAGTGGATTGGTGTTTAAGAGACACCAAGAGTTCTTCCCAAAACACAGGGGTTTTTCCAGTTATCCTACCTGCCTTCAAATGAACAGCAGATGTCAGAGCACATGGAAGGCTGCTCACAGAATCCTGGCTTTTTCTAGGAAACCTTTAGCACGGCTCCACTGAGGTTCCATCTATCTATCAGGTAGGATTTGCTCCCTTCCTGTGTTTTGTTTTTTCCAAATCTGAGGCCACTTCACACAAATCTGATCATCAGGTGTGGGGACAGCTTTCAGTAGATCTTACTGATTGTCCTTATCTGTGGTGGTATTGTATTGCCCAAAATATTGTGTACGCTAATAAACTTATCTGGGGTCAGAGAACAGGACAGCCACAATATTAAATAGAGGTTAGGCAGTGGTAGCACACGCCTTTAATCCTAGCATTCCAGAGGCAGAAATCCATGTGTTCAAGGATACACCCAATGGTGACCAATGCCTTTAATCCCAGAAAGCAAGCCTTCAATCCCAGGGAGTGGTGGTAGAAAGCAGAAAGGTATATAAGGCGTGAGGACCAGAAACTAGAGGCATTTGCCCTGGAGAGGCATTTGCCCTGGAGAGGCATTTGCCCTGGAGAGGCATTTGCCCTGGAGAGGCATTTGCCCTGGAGAAGCATTGGGCTGGTTAAGCATTCAGGCTTCCAGCAGCAGTTCAGCTGAGAGTCATTTGGATATGAGGACATAGAGGCTTCCAGTCTGAGGAAACAAGACCAGCTGAGGATCCGGCAAGGTGAGATAGCTGTGGCTTATTCTGTCTCTCTGACCTTCCAGTGTTCACCCCAATACCTGGCTGAGGTTTGATTTTATTAATAAGACTTTTAAGATTCATGCTACACTTATCAATCCTGTATTGTTCTTCTGATTTCTCAGAGTTATGACGTGTAGTTTAATTAATAATCTCAATAACTCGAGAGCAATCCCTGTTAGTGCAGGTGTGGGCAAGCCAGCTCCGAAGCTGTAAGCATGGGAGAGCTGTCCCCATTTCACATCTGGCGGACCAACCCTACAGCTGCCCAGGCCCAGACCCAAGGATATGACTTGGCTGGCCCTGTGATCCACCCTATCTATGATCTTCTGGAGCACATGAAGGGACCTGACCTGCAGACCCAAAGCTGCAGGATCTCCACAACACAGGGCAACAGTAGGATATCCAGGAGGAGTCCAAGTGAGTGCCCAGCATCGATAGGGTAGTAGAAACCAGAGGCCTTGAACCAGACCAATGACTCTGTGAGGATCACTTGCAAGTAAAGATAAATGGACAGAGAGGTTCACAGCGTGACTGACTGTGTCACATTGCAGCTTCCATGATGAGAGTTTTAAGTTTCCCCCCCCTTTTTTTTTCTCCTAAAGTTGTTTTTATTTGGGGGGTTTGCAGGGATGGAGGATGGATGCAAAGGGACAGGGAAATGAATGGGGTCATGATACATCATGTAAAAGACACATAGAACAAATGAAGAGAGGAAGAAATAAAGAAAGACAGAAGGAAAGAAAGAAAGAAAAATAAAAAATAATCTCACTACTCATATGTCAGATTTCAGAACCAGGACCACCTACTATAAACTGTTTGTGATTCTTCAAGACAGCAAGTTTCTTGCAGTTTCCACATTAGAACTGAGCAGGAGGTATAGAGAGTTCCCATACACCCCAGCCCAGCACAGGCAATCGTCCCCAATGACACTGTCGTTGGTAATAATCCTATATCATGCTAGGCAATGGTGGTGCATGCCTTTAATCCCAGCACTTGGGAGGCAGAGGCCAGTGAATCTCTATGAGTCCGAGGCCAGCCTGTTCTACAGAGCGAGTTCCAGTACAGCCAGGGCTACACAGAGAAACCCTATCTCAAAAAAAGTTCTATATCATAAGCCTATATGGCCATATAATCTAAAGTCTAGAACTTGCATTAGGGCTCCTTTCTGGTGCTGTGTAAGATACGGGTTTGGGAAAATGTGTAATGACATCTGTACCATTATACCATTAAACAGAAGCGTCCCTCTGGCCTAGTGACATTCTCTGGTCGGTCAGCCCTCCACTCTCCCCATCCCTGCTGAAAGCCACTGATCATTTGACTATGTCCATGGTTTCCCCATCTAATAATGTCATAGATTTGAATTCAAATACCATGTGGTTTTACAAATCAGTCTCATTCTCTTAGAAATAAGCAGTTATGATTTGCCTATATCTTTGGATGGCTTGCTAGCTCATTTCTTTTTTGTACTAAATCATATCCCATTGTTTGAATACACCATAGCCTATTTAATCATCTGCTTTCTGAAGGGCATGTTGGCTGCTTCTGAGTTCTGACATTGTCAATAGCCCTGCTAGGAGCAGCCATGTGCAGGGAGACTATGTGGACAGAGTTCAACATCTTCATCTAAATACAAGAGAACTTGATTGGCAGGTGTGATGTTACGATTACGTCTAGTGTTTGGGTCATTTTGTTTTCAGTCTTGAGAAGAGTACATTTAGTTTTAAACCTCCACTGCTTTTCCAAACAGTGGTGCCCTTTGCCTTCCTGTCATAAATCAGAGTTCCTTGCTGCCCTTGGTGAGCATGCCCATGTCCAGATTACAGCTGTCTTCACAAGTGTACACAGCATTACATTTTAATATTTGATTCCCTATAACATGAGATGAAAAGCACATTTTCATGTGCATAGTTGCTAACCAAATACCATTATTTGGTGAGGTGTCTGTCCAGACCTGCCCTATCTTCAATCAGGGTGCTCATTTTCCATCCTAGTTGTTCAATGACCATGGAATTTGCAGGAGCATCACCTCCCTGAAGAAGGAATATGTGCATTTTTCTCATTGCCGTGCTCCCAGACCTTAGCGCAGGGACCCAGGAGTCCATGCTTATTTAATAAAAGAATTAGGGTTGTGAATGTGGGCACTGCTCTTGTAATAAGTGAAGCAACTGTTGATAACCATATTGGCCTATTTACTTTTGGTCAGGAATATTTTACTTTACCTCACCTCTGAAGTGAAAAGAGTAATAAACAAAATTTTTGGTGGCTTATGCTGTAACAACAAAAATGCATGAGAACAATGTGAGGAATCTATTCGGTATTATTAAGAGAGTCCAGCAAATTTATCCTCAGTAGGGTCCAGGAAAGCATTATGCACAGAGTAACTGTCTTCTCTTTCAGTAAGTACAATCCTCCAGGAACATTAAACCTAATTATAGTTCCTGCTAACTGATTGTATTCCATATGTTGAGAATTCGCTGCATGTGACTTCTAATAATTACAGCCACCACACGGTACAAACCATGCATTATTGTCACCATGCACCACCAGACTGCTGTGCATTACAGCCACCATGCACCATGAGTGTCAAGCATTACAGTTCCGTGTGTTGTTGTGTCTTCTTTCACAGATAAAGAATCTAAAGTTCAAACAGTTTCAACAACTCATGCCACCCCTCTCTCCCTGCTTCAGCAAGAATTAGAAACTGTGTAGTTTGACTACAGACACAAAGTACTTTCTGTTTGTGACCATTTAAACCAAATCTGCTAAAATTACCTCTTGCCTGAATGTTTTTAGTTTTTTTCCCCCTAGAATAATTCAAGTAAGAGAAAATGGTGATGTTAACTAAACTCACTGTTTGCATGGCATTTGTAGATGTATTTACCATGTAGACCCCTTGAATGTGAGCTATGTGTATTAGGTCAATGTTTGGCAGGTTCTCCGGCCTCTGTCAGGCACCTGCGATGAGTTTTGTATTGACTTCTTGGAGTGCCAGTCTTGTCATGTCCAATGTGGACAGGGACGCCCTCCACAGTGGACCTGCATACTGCGGCTCATGGCCAGATATGAAGGCATGTACGCCTTGGTTCCTTACCCTCATTACCAGCATATTTCTAGTGGACAGACTCAGTGTAATGGGTCTCACTGCCTGCAGCACTGCTTAGTGTTTTCAGTAACAAAGAGACCGGCAACTGAGACGTTTTCCTCATCTTACTGTGCTCACAGAGGTGCAGCAGAGGAAGAGTTTAGGTAATACCTGCAGGGGAGGCCCCAGAACGGGGCTTGGAACTGCACCTGTCCCCATACAGGCAGTCACAACGTGACAGATGCCGCTCTGAAAGAGTCTGTCTGCCTCAGTCCCTGGCAAGGCTGAGGAGCTCAGCAGTCGCTCGGCTTTCTATTTCAGTCTAGCATCTGAAAATATGGTCTGTGCAGCCTGGGCACAGTGTTCCCCACAAGAGCACTGCTTCTTGTCCTAGATTTTCTTTTTTAAAACCTCCTAGAAGCAGAAATATTTCTCCTGCCTATATTGCTCTACATCTCCTCCTCCTAAAGACACTTCTAGCAACCATACAACTGGAAGCAGCAAATGCACCCCCACTGTTAAGGGGCTACTAACCCAAGAGACCTTTTGTCCTCAGGTTCTGTGCTAGCCCCTGTCTGCACTCTGCCTGCCATCCTTGTCCTTAAGACATTTGATGAGACATTTTTAGGATCTGGTACATCAGTAAGTCTGCCCCCCCCCCCCCCCCCCTGCTTCAGATTTCCTTTATCTGCTCATTGGATCGCCATTAGCTGTTTATCTTGACAAATGTTCAGCTATAAATACAATTTATGGATTTCAGAAGTGGAAGTCATGGCTTATGTCATTATTCATTTCCAGGCAGGACTTATCAGCCCCTTCCTGTGTCCCACTCAGAGCAAGTGAGCACGCTTGCCGTCTCCTTTCCTCTTGATTTCTATGCCAAAGAGGCCCGAATAGAATCTGTTGCCGAATTTATATCCTTTTTTATTTTTAATTCTTTAGGAATAGAGGATATGACTTTGGAACAAGTATGATATTTCCTTCACAGAGATTTGTGTGTTCGTGATGAACATGATCCAAAGAACACTTTAAAAATATTCCCCACAACCAGGTCTCAAATATACACTAGTGAAGTTCTAGACAAGAATGCATGACGCGAAGGATCCTGGGAGAGCTTACACTTAGGGAGTGCATCGCTCACATCACATGAGCTGTGTTTTAAGCAGTTCATATCTTTCTGAGTTTTTCCCTTTATTTTTATTTTGTGTATACGGGTGTTTTGCCTACATGTAGGTCTGTGCGATGTGTGCATGCTTGGTGCCCAAGGGGGCCAGAAGAGGGTGTCAGATCCCCTGGAATTGGAGTTACAGATGGTTGTGAACTGCCATGTGGGGACTAGAGATGGCACCCTGGTCCTCTGTAGGAGCAGCCAGGGCTCTTACCTGCGAAGCCATCTCTCCAGCCTCTCTTGAGCTCATGATGGCCAAGCACATACAGTTTGGGTCCTAGTTGTGGGAAGCAGCACTGACGTAGAAGAAACATACTTTTGCCTGGATGGAGACTCAGGATCCCTGAAACTGTCTCTTCTACTCATAAAGAGTACTTATGAGTACTTCTATACTTCTTAAACTGTTTATGCCACCTTTCCTTCTGCCCACAAGTGCTCCTCCTGGGATAACTGGCATTTCCATCAGAAATGCTTTTCTGGAATATGACGGAGGAACTAAGAGGTATGAACATCTGTGGTTTAAAAGTGTCAGTTGGAGCTGACGGCAGGTCCAGAGTGGGACCCCAGGGACTCTGCTGCCAACAGACTTCAGGAGGCCGTGGACTCTGCACACACCCTTGGCACTCCTGCTCTAAGACCCAGCACCTGGTCCTTATGAGAAGGCCTTCTTTCGCCTGTGTACCGCTCTTAGCATCCTCACACAGCGGGAGAGGGAGCAGGTGTGTGTTGCACAGACACAGAAAGAGCATCCACAACGGGCTTGTCTAAGTGCACTTAAGAAGACAAAATATTAAAACATACTCTCAATTTCTCATTCAAATGTCTCGAAAATTCTCGAGTGGCTGGCCATTTTCCTTAGTACTTGAATTAGATAAGCCAAGTCCCCACCACACCAGCCTTGTGACACTCCTTCCAGTGCCCCACGGTATTTCTGAGCACAGTTCTAGACTCCAGAAAGTCCACATAGCACTCAGCTGATGACAACACTTTGTGTGTCCTTTCGTTTTTTTTTTTTTTTTCCTGGACAGTCAGAAGCCACAAAAAGCCTTGGTTACCACAGGGCGATATGAAGGTTTAGTCTGGTGTACCGTGAAATACACTACAAAAGGGCTGACGTAATGTGAGAGGTGTCGTTTGCTACAGGCATCTGCTTTATTTGGGTAGAAGGTAACATTTCCCAGAGAAGCTACCAGCCTGCTCCTCCTCAGTGGGCCAGGACCTGGGCTCTCCTAGGTCCCTTTTGTGGTTACATTTTGAAGCTTTCTTCACACTCTTATTTTCTTCTCCCTGTCTCCAAAACACCCATTCTTTGTAGGTCATTCTGGCACTTAACCTCATACCTTGTAGTTTATAGAGCTTCCTAGGCATTGCCAAAAGTGCACTAAGATGCTTGCCGAGCAAAGGATATCCTGCTCCCTGCAGAGATTAACATGTTACTGGGATATATTAATGGGGAAATAAAAAATTACTATTGGTAAAGCACTTCACTGGCCATGAACTTCTGTGTAACCAGACTAGGGACCACTGAATGAAATGATGGGGCAAAAATAGGAGCAGAATTCTAAAATTACAGAGTGTTTTCATTTGAAGTTCTTCCTTCCCAGACTCTGTAAATGCAAGAACATACTTTAAAGGTATCTGCTATTACCCAGGATGAATCTCCTGTTTTATTTTGTTTCTCCCTCTTATTATGCTGATATTGTGTATTAATACATGGAATAGCAACAAATTGGAAGTGAGCACTCAGTAGGTTCCTACTGTATGGCGGTTGCCAGATGTTATTTAAAATTTATGCTCAGATGCTTGGAGGAAAGCTGCCCCAGGTCATGCTCCTAGCAAAGGTGTGTGTATGTGTAAATGTAGGTTTGAGAGTGTGTGCTGTGTGCATGAGTGTGAATCTGAATGTAAATGGGGGAATGTGAATGTAAATGGGGGAATGTGAGAATGTGTGTGTTGTGTATGTCTGCTCTCTGTGTGTACTGTGTGTGCTGTGTGTTTAAGAGTAGATGTTTGTGAATGTGAGTGTAAGAGGGCATATGTATGTAGTCGGATTTTTCTTTGGGCTGCCAGCTCACAAATAATAACACAGAGACTTATTATTGATTATGAAAGCTCAGCCTTAGCTTAGGCTTGTCCCTAACTAGTTCTTATAACTTAAATTAATCCACATTTTTTAAAATCTACATTCTTCCATGTGGCTCATTACCTTATTTCCACACTGCCCATCCTGCTTTTTCCATGTCTGGCTGGTGACTCAGCCTTTCTTCTTCCCAGAGTTCTCTCTCTGCCTGGAAGTCCCACCTATACTTTCCTGCTTAACTATTGGCTGTTCAGCTTTTATTACACCAATCACAGTAATACATCTTCACACAATGTACAAATATCCCACAACATTTCACCCTTTTTTTCTAAATAAAAAGAAAGATTTTAACTCTAACATAGCAAAACTATATACAATAAGAACAATTATCACATAAGAATTACATTCCTATCTTGATGAATCTAAAGCTTTATGTCTAAACCACTTTCTATCATAACTTGTAGTACCACCCTAAAAATATCTTTTAAAAACATTTTTAGATAAACAGCTTAAGGTTTTATATCTCTCAAACTTTATAAACTTTACATCTCTTTTTTAAGTTTTTTTTGAATTTGATAAAAAAGAAAATGGTATAAATATCTAGTCTTCAACCCCCATTAGAGATCCAAAAAGAATAAAATATTACTTGAGTAAACAGGAAGTGCAGAGTAAACAACTTCCAAACTATGGAAATGATGGACGGAGACATCTGAGTGCATGGACAGTCACCCCAAGGTTCCTCTGCAACATTGGGGCATCCATCTTTAGCCTAGAATATCTGACAGACTCTTCTGTGAATCAGGAATTATGAAGGACTGTCCTACCTTGTCTGTCAAAGTTTTTCAGTTGCTTTCTTTTGTGTCCTGCTTGTCCAATTTGGACAGCATACTGTCAGCAATTGAGGCAAGGGCAGTTTCTTGCCTAGACAGATAGGCAAGAAAGCTAGGCTTTGCCACACTGAAAGAAAACTCCACATGGAGGATCTTCAATGCCTATCATCCCTTTTTGAAGTAAATTGGTGCTTCCAGGAGCAGACATGTCTCAATGTCATGAAAAGTCTTATGTTATTAAAACATTTTAAATGCCACATTCTATAGGTCTCTGAAGTATTTGAAGACCATTTATCTAACTAAAATATATCTCTGATTGATCTTGAAAACATACCTAACATGATTACAAGTTTGATTGTTGTAGATGACTAACTATCAATTTGAATTTCTTAATTCTCCTAAACAGTTTTCAAAGACTAGGACTTTACATTACATTTTAAAATGAGCTACATAGGTACAATACCTTAAAAAAGAGTAGAAACATATATACAGTATAACAAAAATAACTTCAAATTTGTATCAATATACAAAAATTGATACCAATGTAAAATATTTAAGAATAGTTGCTTTTTTTGGTTTAAAAGTAGATTAAATAATCTACCCTTTTATCCTATCATTTCTATATCCCCCCTTTTTCTTTTCATAATGAGATCCCTGAATCTAATCTCTTATGTTCAGCTTTTTTCCTCACCATTACCAATAACAACTTGTAACCAACTATGGTGGTATTGTGTTCCCCAAAATATTGTGCACCCTAATACTTATCTGGGGTCAGAGACAGAACAGCCACAATATTAAACATAAAGGTTAGGCAGTGGTAGCACACGCCTTTAATCCTAACATTCCAGAGGCAGAAATCCCTCTGGATCTCTGAGTTCAAGGCCACATTAGAAACAGCCAGGCCTGGTGACACATGCCTTTAATCCCAAGAAGTGAGTCTTTAATCCCAGGGAGTGATGGCAGATAGCAGAAAGATATATAAGGCTTGAAGACAAGGAACTAGAAGCATTTGGCCGGTTAAGTTTTCAGGCTTCTAGCAGCAGTTCAGCTGAGATTCATTCTGGATGAGGACTCAGAGGCTTCCAGTCTGAGGAAACAGGATCAGCTGAGAAAATGGTGAGGTGAGGTGGCTGTGGCCTGTTCTGTCTCTCTGATTTTCCAGCATTCACCCCAATAACTGGCCTCAGGTTTGATTTTATTAATAAGAACTTTCTAAGATTCATGCTACAACCAACCCCCTAAATGATGACAAATATCCATAACACACTAAACAGCCAAAAACCATCCAACCTACCTCTTGGTAATGTGGGTGTCATGTTCTCTAGACTATTTCCTGCTGTCTAGGGTGTGACAACATCTCTAGGGGACTCTGATAAAATTGAAACAATGGTCAAGTCCTGGGAGGCCTGGCTGTCTTATTTCTTGTTTAGTCTCTGTGTGACGGGAAAGTGCAGAGCTTACTGAAGTCCTGGCTGGATGGTCTGTGAGGCTGGACCATCTCAGTCAGCAGCTTTGAAGTTGTTATGGATGCAAAATTTTGAGGAAACTGGAGCAGAGGCATTATGAGAGACTGGATCAGCTGGGCTATTTATCTTTATTGGTGTCTGGTCCTTTTTTTCTGAAAACACAAAAACTTTTAAAGGTAACATATATATCTGCATTAACACAAGTATGGAATGTGTAGTGTATACAAGTTAGCTAAAGATTTTTGTTCTATGTTTGCATAGGTAAAAGGTATCTGTCAACTTTATAAGTCCATTTGGACTACATAACCAAGCTGTAACATAAATCTCCATCCATGCCATATGAAAAGATGGCATGTAATAATAAGTTGTGAGGATTCTGTAGCCAACAAAGTTTATCACGTCTTATCTAGTGTCAGAGTTGTTCCTATGCCAAAGAATCAGCTTCTATATTACCTGTCTCATAGTTTTTCTTGGCTTTTTTTCCTCCTATCTGGAGCCAATATCCTCAGGAGGTCTCCCCTGGTCAAATAAGATTTTTATTAATTTTGAAGGAATCCATAGCTTTTCATTTCCTGTGGAAACAAATGCGCAACCTCTCCCTCAATGCAACACATTTCCCAACTTCCATTCTGAAGCCAAGACATCTCTAAAGTATATAAGCTGGTTTAATTCAGCAGTCCCTTCCACAATCCAACGTCTCTCAGCAGTTGCCATTCTCTGTTCATTAGCATTCAAGAAATTAAAAATTAACAAAGCTCCATATAAGGTCCAAACTCCCTGTTTTATAATATTTTCCACTCTTATGTGGATTATATTTTTATTATTTTACTCTCTCTTAAAGACTTTTTAATATTTTTAAATTGTTTTTTTCTATGACAGTCTATACCCATTTTCTTTTCTTTCTTTAGAACATAAGTACCTTTTAAAGTATATTGTACCTTTTTAGAGGCTTGCTGTGTCTAGACCTGGCTTTCTGAGTGTCTATAGCGTTCTCTGACCAAATGAGCCAAGCCTTAAAGGGCCAGTCCATCTACCATGCGGTTCCACACTGGTGGCTGGCTCAACACCTCTGTATACCAATCACCAACTTGCATGAGAGACTGCGGGACTAGGAAGTCACAACCGGCTCCCTGTCCAGAACTTTCTTAGCTTCCTTGGGCCCTATGTTTGGATATTTGAGCCTCTATGTTGGATGCCATATGTAGTTGGATTTTTCTTTGGTCCATCAGTTCACAAATAATGACACAGAGACCTATAGATTATGAAACCTCAGCCTTAGCTCAGGCTTGTTCTTAACTAGTTCTTATAACTTAAATTAACCCACAATTTTTAATCTACATTCTTCCATGTGGCTTGTTACCTCATCTCCACACTATCCACACTGCTTCCTCTGCCTCTGGCTGGAGACTCTACCTTTCTTCTTTCCAGAGTTCTCTCTCTGCCTGGAAATTCCACCTATACCTCCTGCCTAGATATTGGCCATTTGACTTTTTATTACACCAATCACAGCAGTACATCTTCACACAGTGAACAAATATCCCACAACATACGTATGTGTATGAGCTTCCTGAAACTTCTACAGAATGAACCCCACAGGAACATCCCTGTATTTCATCTTATACATAGTGCACACCTATAGATGTAACCATCTTGTTAAATAAACACAGAGCCAATGCAGAGATGAAAGCCCAAGAGGTCAGAGTATCTGTCTTTATATAGAATTTCTGTTCTGCCTTCTCATTGGTTGTAAACCCAACAACACGACCTCCTCGTCATTGCCCATCTATACAGACCTCCAGGTCTACTATGGTTGGTATTGAGATTAAAGGCGTGTGTCTCCATGCTGGTGCTATCCTTGAACACACAGAGAGCTGCCTGTCATGTGATCGGGATTAAGGGCGTGTGCTACCACTGCCTGGCTTCTGCTATGGCTTACTATTAGCTCTGACCCCCAGACAACTTTATTTATTAACATACGAATAAAATCACATTTCAGTACAAATAAAATATCACCATACACACCTTATTTACATCCCTCCCCCACTGTTATTATCATTATTCCAGATGGAGAATTTTATACAGTAACCCTGAGTATAGAGGTCTTCTCATTTTCTCACTCAGTAGAAATTTAAGAATTTCTGACCATTCAGGAAGGGGTGGGGTCACTAGTGCCCATGCTGGGGAGGTGAGGTTAGAGATGGTTCCAAGCGGAACAGGCTCTTCTTGCATCCACCCACGCCTCCCCAGTGTGACCTGTACCATTGTCTATGCAGACTTGCTGGACCATGCCAAAAAGGAAGAAGGCTTGACTTTTCACTTTGACATCTTACTCATCAACTTTTTCAAGAATTTCATCTCTGAGAGAAAGAGAAAGTTTTCTCTGACAGACTGTCTCAGAATCCATTGTTAAATAGAGAGTTCCTGGCCTGTACCACTCTCTATGAGTAGAAAGTACATTTTCCTGGCCAGTAAAATAACACACACACACACACACACACACACACACACACACACACACACAGGAGGGGGGGGGGGGGGGGGGAGAGGGAGAGAGAGAGAGAAAACTACTCTAGCATCTGATAAAACCATGGTCTGTCATCACCCTTTCATTCCCATTAGTGCACTGGCCTCCTAGGTATTCATTTGCTCTAACTGTGAGTCTATGTGTGTGCATGTGCATGCGTGTGCATGTGCGTGTGCGTGTGCGTGTGCGTGTGTGTGTGTGTGTGTGTGTGTGTGTGTGTGTGTGTGTTGGAAGTGGCTGTTAAGATAACCTTCAAGGCTTTGTTTAAGTTGAGCAGCCCAGGTCTGCTGAATCAATGCTTTCCCACCAGACCATCACTTCTCTGGAGCTTGTTTTCAACACTGACAGAGAGACCCTGTTTCATGCTGGAGTCAATTTGCATTGATCCTGTCTCTGCTCGGCCCCTCTACTCTTTTGTGCTGTACACCTGACGGAACCTGGCCCTTGCCACGCTAGCCAGTTTTCCATTGCTCAACAAATGCCTGGAACAGTCAACACAAAAAGGAGAAGTTTTACTCTGGTTCAGGGTTTTGTGTGTTAATGTGATCAGTTGTAGCCATTGTTTTGACCAACTAGCACATCACAGTGGAAACGTATGACACCGCTAGACACCACTCACTCCCTGGTGAGCAGATAAAATGAAACTGGAGGAGGGGAGGGGATCCCAATGGGTGTGGGTTAGTTATCACTGATGTGGGGGGCAGACAATACTATTCATAGCAACTGAGTGTATGCAGCCTTCACCCAGATATCACGTGTGGTCCTTGATGGCCAGTCCAAAAGGGCAAGAAAGCCAGACAGGTGCTAGTGTCTCTGCCCATGTGCTATGATGACTTTGGGCAAAGAGATACTTTGGA
>CABHPP010124830.1:23829-44878 GCA_902168425.1 Peromyscus attwateri | reverse complement strand
GGGTGTGAGGGCCGTAGGGTGGGTAGGTAGGAGGAGTTGAAGGAGAGACTCCCTTCCCCCCGACCCCACGAGCCTAGGCTGATGTTTAGAGAGCGCTGAAACCCAGGCGGGAAGAAGGCGTGGGTGAGCCAGCGAAGTGGCAGGACTCGAGGAAAAGTCAAATTTGTAACGGGGGCCATGGGCAGAAAACGAAGGTGTCGGGGTCGTGGTGGGAGGCATCTGTTGAGTTTGTTGTTCTTCTTAAAAACACGTTTTCGTTTGTTTTTACTTTATATGGATGGGTGTTTTGCCTGCACGTATGTCCGCACCGCGTGCACAGTGCCGACAGAGGCCAGAAGAGGATGATTCCATGGGACTGAGTCACACATGGTCGGAAGCTGCCATGTGGGTGCTGAGAATCGAACCCAGGCCCTTTGGAAGAGCAACCAGTGCTCTTAACCATTGATCCATCTGTACAGCCCCCAGAGTTTGATGTTCTAAAAGCCAGATTTAGACTATCCTATAGGCTATGCACTAGAAGAAATGGTATCTGAAGAGGTAAAAGTCAAGAGGAACCAAGAAGCATGGAGTGTTAAAGATGAAGAAGGCTACCTTCAAGGTCTTTGGTTTTTGGACTCACTCAGATAAGCCTTTTGTTGTTGTTGTTGAGACTCAACTGGGCTGCCCATTCAGAAAGAGAATGTTATGTTTCAGTGGCTCATACAGTGGAAAGTATTTCATAGTCATTTGCTTCATGGTGTTGATGACCGAACCTATTGCCTTGTATGTGCTAGGCAAATGGCCTTTCACTTTGAGCTACATCTCTAGGCGACTTCATATTCTTCCCAGTCAACAAATAGTGCAGCACCTATTCTTACAGAATTCTGTCCTCCAAATCCCCTTGGCCCCCAGACAGAGTTTCTCTGTAGCTTTGGTGCCTGTCCTGGATCTTGCTCTGTAGACCAGGCTGGCCTCGAACTCACAGAGATCCTCCTGTCTCTGCCTCCTGAGTGCTGGGATTAAAGGCGTACCCCATCATTGCCACCAGGCTCAGATCCTCTTATAAGCACTGAGGTACCTCAGTGAACAGAGTTTTTCCTCATGGAGTTTACTTGTAGGGAAAAATTTAAAAACTAAAGCAAACATGTATGAATGTCACGTGAGTAAACTCAAAAGACAGGAGTTAGGAAGGTGATAGTGTGTGTTCAAGTCACTGGATGTTTTAGTAAGGTGCTCAGGGAAGATACTAATGAGGTGACATTTGACCAAAGACCTAACAAGGTGGGGATATGTTCAGTGTATGTACATTTTAGGGGGGAGAGCAAACCATGACAGTTGGATAGCAGCAAGTGCAAGTTCAGTGTGATGGTGCACTCTGGAATCACAGCACTTAGGAGGATAAGGAATTTATGACTAGCCTTGGGTATATAGTGAGTTCCTAGCCAGCCTGAGCTACTGGAGACCTTGTCTAAGAGCAACAAAGACAATAAAAAGAGAAATACAAATGAATAGCCCTAAGGCATGAGTGTGCCTGGCTTGTTCGGAAATGGCTAATAGTTCAGTGTGGCAGGGACAGAGTAAACTGGGTGAGAAGTGATAATACGGGTGCTAGGTAAGAGCTGATACCCAGTTGACTTTGAGGAGTGGTATAGATAGATAGCTAGAAATCCAGAAGTTAGTTTATCTGGGATGTAGCAGCTCCTTGGTAGAGCTTGTGTGAGACACTGGGTTAAATTCCTAGTGAAAAAAATTTTTTTTTTCCAAAAGTTAATTAAAGGAGTGACTTTATTGACTGCATCTGTTATGACCGAATAAATAGTGTAGAAAGTGACCTGCACATGTGTTCAGAGTACGTACACACCTGTCAACCATGCCCTCTTTAATGGGTTACAGAGTCCTATGTATCACTATGTCTTGAACTTGTTAGAGGAGTGCCTTTCTTTTTGTTGCTCTATGGAATTACATGAAAAAAAATTTTCCCTTTGATGTTTTTGGGGCCTGGGGCCTATCCTCAGTTTATGCTCCTTTATACCAGATCTGTAAGAGGCATGTGAATCCTAGGGAGTAAAAACTGCTTTATAGTGAGTTTCCACCTTTTGTGGAGACTGAACCCGGGACCTTGAGTGCGTTGGGCAAGTGCTCTAATGATGAGCTGTATCCCCTTAGTGGGGGAGGAAACAGGTTTATTGAGGGACCTACATGTGGCAGCAAGTTGGACTTAAGAGCACTGCTTCCTTGCCTTACTATTTGTGTGTGTGTTTGTTTTAGAGACAGGGTCTCACACTGTAGCCCAGGCTGGTCTCAAGCTTACTGTGATCCTCCTGCCTCTGCTTTGCAAGTACTGGTATTGTCATATATGTACTCCTGTCCCCACCAATGCTTTTGAAACTAAATATGCTAATTTCCTGTATATCTCTCTCACATCCCTTCTTCCCTCTCTCTTTAAAGATGGCTCTAAGCAAATCAATGCATGCAAGAAATAGATACAAGGACAAGCCACCTGACTTCGCATATCTGGCATCCAAATATCCAGATTTTAAGCAGCATATTCAGATAAATCTGAATGGGAGAGTAAGGTAGGTAACACATGAAAAGTTAACTAATATGCATCACTCTAATGTGATCTGAGTGGACTTGATGTGCTAGGAAGCAAGCTAGACTAACATAAGACCTGAGTGTTAACCATCTGCATTTCATGGAATGTCTTATATGACCTTGGACAAACCCAATTATCCATCCTGGGGGTCAAGTTTTTAGATCTATCAAGTCTGAAAATTGGAAAGTCTCTTAGTGGCCAACTTACTGCTTCTACAACAGAGATGCCAAAGTAACTGAGACTAGGATTGTACTCTGTGTGATCAGTGCTCAATGAATGGCAAAATGTCTTGTTATGTGCACACCTTTAATCTCAGCACTTGGTAGGCAGAGGCAAGCCTGGTCTACAGAGCTAGTTCTAGGACAGCTAAGGCTACACAGAGAAACCCTGTCTTGAAAAACCAAAAAAAAAAAAAAAACACCAAAACAAACAAACAAACAAAAAGTTAGTTTTGATGTGAAGTAGGAAAGTAATAACTAGAATGTTAAAGCTTGCTCCAGGGATATAGCTTAGTTGTTACAGAATTGACCTGGCATTCATGAAACCCTGGGTTCTATGTCTAGCACTGAATAAACAAAGTGTGGTGGAGCACACATCTATGATGCCAGCACTTGGGAGGTGGAGGCAGGAGGATCAATTCAAGGACGTCCTTGGCTACATAATGATTTTGAGGCTATTTGAGACTATCTGAAAAACAAAGAAGGGCAGAAATTACGATCATGGTATGAGAACGTAAGTGTGTTATACCTGAGGTGACAGATGCACAATAAGACCAGGCCAGGCTAGTCAGCAAGTAATCTTAGCGCCCCCCCCCCCCAACACTGTTCTTCAGTCTTTTATTTCATAGTTTTGTATATTAGTCAACTTTCCATTACTTCAGCAAATAGAAACCAATGTAGGAGGAGAAGAGGTTGGTATTGCCTTGTGGTTTTAGAGATTTTACTCTAAGATAAGGTGGCTTTGTTGCTGAGGCAGTACATCGTGACTAGATGTGCCTAAGGAGCAGTTCCCCACATAGCCCCTGGGAAATGAGAAGAGAAGGGACAGGATCTCATAGCCCATTTGGAGGCATGCCTTTAACGACTTAACACCCTCCTACTCTCCACCTTGTGAAGGTTCCAACACTTCCCAATTGTGCCAAGCTGGGGACTAAACTTTTTTTTTTGATCCGAGTTTGAGACTAACCTGGTCTTCAGAATTCGTTCCTGGGCAGCCCAGGTCTATACAGCTTTGGATACTTTGGAACTCACTATGTAGACCAGGCTGGCCTGCCACCATACCCAGTCTGCAAAGTTAGTTTCTTTTTAATTTTATTTATGGTTAAGACCACTTACTGCTTTTTTGTGGGGTGGGGGTGGGGGATGGGGGGTGTTGAGACAGTGAGACAGGGTTTCTCTGTGTAGCTTTGGAGCCCTTCCTGGAACTCACTGTAGCCCAGGCTGGCCTCAAACTCACAGAGATTCGCCACCACTGCCGGGCCAACACTTACTGCTTTTACAGAGGACTTGGGGTTTGGTTCCCAGCACCCACTTGGTAGCTCACAATAGTCTCTAATTCCAATTCCAGATGATCTGATGCCTCCTTCTGGTCTCTGAGGGCAGTATACATATGTGGTATACAGTCATGCATGCATGCCAAAATGCATACACAAAAAATAAATTTTTACAAATTAAAAGTTTCTAATTACATTTATTTATTCATTTGTGTGTGTGCCTGTATGAATGTAGTCATGTGCCACAGCATGTGTGGAGATCAGAGGAGAATTTGTCTTGTCCTTCCAACAGGTGAATTCTGTGGTTCAAATTCAAACTGTCAGGCTTGGCAGCAACTGGCTTTGTACACTGAGCCTTCTTGCTGGCCCTTCAAAGTGTATATTTTATAATAGATATAAAGAATTCTCCCCCTGGCAATGGGCAAAAAGACACCTTGTTGGTTGTGGTGTTCTTATATCAGTCAGGGGCAGAGCAGATAGATGACAGTCTATTGTTCATCCTAGCTTGAGGCCTGGTTTGGTGGCCAAAGCTGTTTCATGTAGGGCACATTTAAAAAAAAAAGAATTAAAAATATTTTGCTTCACAAATGTGCCTATAAAAAAGAAGACATGGGGCTGGAGAGATAGCTTAGGGGTTAAGAGCACTGGCTGCTCTTCCAGAGGACCAGGGTTCAATTCCCAGCACCCACATGGCAGCTTACAACCGTCTGTAACTCCAGTTCCAGGGAATCTGGGCCTCTCACACAGATATACATGAAGGCAAAAATAAAAAATAAACAAATCATTAGAAAAAAAAGACATGGCCATCATTAATATTTTTCTTAATTTTATTTATATATGACCGTGTGTTTGTGTGCCGTGGTACATATGTGGAGGTCAGAGAACAGTTTTCAGGAGTCGGTCTTCTCACTGTGGCATCCAGGGGTTGGATTCAGATCCCCAGGCCTGTGTGGCTGGTGCTTTTACCCTATCTCTGGTGTTGGGGAGCTCAGGCTAGGGCAGTTTTCTTTAAAGTTGAGAGAATTATTTGTGTGTATGTGTGTGTATGTATGATGTGAGCGTGTGCAGGAGTATGCTGCTGCATGGACTTTGTTTTGTTTTTGTTTTTTTGAGACAGGATTTCTCGTTTTGGTGCCTGTCCTGGATCTTGTTCTGTAGACCAGGCTGGCCTCGAACTCACAGAGATCCGCCTGGCTCTGCTTCCTGAGTGCTGGGATTAAAGGCATGCGCCACTACTGCCCGGCCCCCCCTTTTTTTTTTAAGGTGAGTGGATGGAAACATACTTGAAAACAAGACTGGCCATGTCATATCCGGTTTTTTTAAATGTCTACTAACTTTTTATTTATTTATTTGTTTTGGGTGGCCGTTTTGAGATAGGGTTTCTCTGTGTGTAGTTCTGGCTGTTCTGGAACTCACTCTGTAGACCAGGCTGGCTTCAAACTCAGAGATCTGCTTGCCTCTGCCTCCTGGGTGCTGGGACTAAAGGCGTGTGCCACCACTGCCTGGCCCTACTAACTTTTTAAATTTTTGTTTGTTTTTAATTTTGTATTATGTGTATGCCTGCATGTGTGTCTGCACTGCGTGTTCCTGGTGCTGATGGAGGCCAGAACAGGGCTAAGATCTGCCAGAACTGGAGTTACAGATGGTTGTGAACTGCCATGGGGTTGCTGGGAATCAAACCCAGGTCCTCTGGAAAAGCAGAGCTATTGAGCCATCTCTTCAGCCCTCCAGAGGACAGCTTTTGAGAGTTGGTTCTCTACTCCCATCATTGCTTGTGGAATATTGAACCGAGGTCAGCAGGCTTGTGTGACAAACGCTGTTTTATTTTGTTTTGTTTTGTTTTGTTTTGTTTTTCGAGACAGGGTTTCTCTGTGTAGTTTTGGTGCCTGTCCTGGGTCTCGCTCTGTGGACCAAGCTGACCTCATTAAACTCACAGAGATCCGCCTGGCTCTGCGTCTCGAGTGCTGGGATTAAAGGTGTGGCCCACATGACAGCTCACAACTGTCTGTAACTCTAATTCCAGGGGATCCGACACCCTCACATAGACATACATGCAGGCAAAAACACTAACACACATAAAAATGAAAACTTAAAAAAAAAGAACAATTTATTACGCTTTATGCGTGCACTATCAGACTACAGTATGGCATGTGTAGAAGGTATTTGTTATATATAGGTAGAGGAGATGGGAGATCAGCTGTCCTGTGTCAAAGACCTAGCTGCTTCTAGCAGGACTACTACTTTCCTGCCTGATTAGGTCAGAGGTCAGGATTCCCTGTATTGATAAAATGTTCCTTTCCTTTTTTCATGATTCTATTTACCTTTTTTCATGATTCTTTCTGTCTGTCTGTCTGTTTAGGTCTTTTGGGACAGGGTTTCTTTGCTTAGCCCTGGCTGTCCTGGGACTAGCTCTGTAGAGCAGACTGGCCTCGGACCACAGAGATCTACCTGCCTTTGCCTCCTGGTGTACACCACCATCCTATGATTTGATTTTTAGTTATGTGTGTGTATCTGTGGGTTTGTGTACATGAATGTTGCCTGAGGAGGCCAGAAGAGGATGTCAGATTTCCTGGAGCTGGAGTTACAGGTGATTGTTAACCAACCTGTACAGGTGCTGGGACTGAACTCAGGTCCTGGAAGAGCAATGCACACTCTTAATTGTCTTTCCACTCCCCAAATTTATGTTTGCTTGCTTGCTGTCTGTCTCTTTGGAGACAGAGTCTTGCTGTGTAGCCCAATCTGACCTTGAACTGTTCTTCCTTCTTTAGACTCCTGAGTTTTTTTTATTCATTTATTTTTGCAGTCCTGGGGTTCAAACCTAGGGCCTCTTGTATTCTAGGCAAATTAGATTTTCTTGAGGCAAGGTCTCATTAGCTCAGAGTGATCTGAAACTCATTCTGGCCTCATCGGGCCTCAGATTCACTGAGATCCTCCTACCTCAATCTTCTGAGTGCTAGGGTTACAGGCTGGTTACACACCCAGTGCAGGCACTTCATTTTAATAGTGTCAGTTTATTTATTTTTGGTTTTTGGAGACAGGCTTTCTCTGTATAGCCTGGCTGCCCTAGAACTTATTCTGTCTACCCTGCTGGTTGTGAATTCACAGACACCTGTCTCTGCCTCCCTAAACGCTGGGATTAAAGGTATGTGCCCCCTCTACCTGATACCATTTTAATCCTTTTTAAAGAAAAATTTTAATTACTATTAAATTTTATTAAAGAAAAAATTTAATTATGTGTATGGGTGTTTTGCCTGCATGTGTGCCTGTGTACCCTGTGCATGCAGTTTCCATGGAGGCGAAGAGGGTTTTGGGTCTCTTGGAACTGGGATTGTAGGTGGCTGTGAGCTGTCATGTGGGTGCTGAGAATTGAACCCAGGTCCTTTGGAAGAGCAGCAAGTGCACTTAGTGGCTGAGCCATCTCTTCAGGTCCAAACAGCAGTCTTAGAGAAGGCATTTGACAACCGAGGTTTTAGGTAATTTTACAGAGACTGAGTCTCCTCATCTAAATGTAGGTAAAAGAATATAGTTTTGTATGGCTGTCGTAAAGGTTAGTGATAATTTATACACAATGATTAGCATATTATGAACATTTGATTAAGGGTACATATCCCCTATTGTTAGGAAGCCTGATAGGGTTGAGATGGCCAGTATTGAGGATGTGATGATGTCTGTTTTTTCCTACCCGTCACTGATTTGTTAAAATTGTATCAGATCATTGTAATTTAATTAGGTTTTGCTTTTTCATAGTAACCAATTCCATAGCAACAGCCTGCTGTTTGTTTGAGCTCTGTTAGTTGATCTTGAACACAGTGTGACATTTAACTTTTCTGTTTTTAAACCAAAGACCAACACTGAACGTTAGTTGTACTTGGTGACTAATGAAAACTAGTATCATCTCATTGATGATCCAGTGACCCAGACCAGGGTTGCAACAAGGCTGATAGGCTTTGGTGTTTGTTGACGCACTTGAGGATCAGCTTCTGCCGTATTAGAATGATGGTTAGATCATCCTTGAATAGTGGAAATGCATATTCTAAAACTCATCTCCAGTGATGGTACAAATAAAGTATTCATTTGCAGCAGAGTGGGGATCATTCGGGACAATCAGAAGTCTTTTGACAATAGGCTGTTTTGTGAAGCTGCATGTGTTAATTAAACAAACAGCAAGGACTGATGGAATGAATAAATGCTAATTTTCACGTGAGAGCTAATTTTAGTTCCCCCTGTGATCTTGGAAATGAGAATAAAAACAGATCTTGCCTGTGTTCAGGTTTCGCAGTGTCCCAGGGTGCTAATGTGACCTAGATATTTAAGTAGTGAAGTTGGGTGACTAGACTTTGCCCTACAAAGGATTTCCAACACTTGGATATTATCTGCCTTTTCTTAGAACTAAAAAATGAACAGTCAGTTTTGTTACTAGAATCTTAAGAATCCGTTTTCATAGGTTTCTGTTTATTCCCTTCATTGGTCTTCCTTCTGCTTCATATGCAATGTTTTTTGGTGATAGGTTATAGTTCCTCATTAGTAAATCATGTGCTGTAGTCTATTAGAATGAGAGAGTATGTTTGTATGTTTAGTGAGTCTTGTTTTAGAGAGTCTTGATCTGTATCTCTGGCTGCTTGGGATTCACTGTGTAGACCTGGATGGCCTTGAACCTGAAAAGATCTTTCTTCCTCTTAATTGTGATTGCAGGTATATTCTTCCATGCTTGAGCATAGATTTTAGTTTTATACAACTGAGGGTCAAACCCAGGTTTCCTGTGCACACTAGGTAAACACTGTACTATACCCCTAACCCTGTGTATTTGTAGTGTGTGGGGGCTTCAGAGAGAGACAGGGAGGTACTTTTCAATAATTATAAATTTTTTAAAATTATGTATAATAATATCATTTCCCCTTTCCTCCTCTTTCCTCTCCCTTTGCTCTTTCTCAAATTCATGGCTTCTTTCTCTTTAATTGTTGCTGTTGGTGTGGTGATAATGGGGTGTGTATGTGGTTTTTTTTTTTTTTTTTTTTGAGACAGTGTTTCTTTGTATAATAGTCCTGTCTGTCCTGGAATTTACTTTGTAGACCAGGCTGACCTCAAACTCACAGAGATCTGCTTGCCTCTGCCTCCTGAGTGCTGGGATTAAAGGCATGCTTCAATATGCTTAGCATAAAAATGGAGAAAAATTTTTTTAAATTTTTAAATTTTGTTCCTTTAAAAAAAAAAGATTTATTTATTTATTATGTATACAGTGTTCTGTCTGCATGTGTGCCTGCAGGCCAAAAGAGGGCAACAGAGCTCATTATGGATGGTTGTGAGCCACCATGTGGTTGCTGGGAATTGAACTCTAAACCATTGGAAGAGCAGCCAGTGCTCTTAACAGCTGAGCCATCTCTCCAGCCCACCCCCCTTTAAAAAAATAATTTATTTAAATTTATTTTATGTGCATTGGTGTGAAGGTGTCAGATCCCCTGGAACTGGAGTTGCAGGCATGGTGGGTGCTGGGAATTGAACTGGGGTGCTCTGGAAGAGTAACCAGTGCTCTTAACTGCTGAGCCATCTGTCCAGCCTCCTTTTTTGTTCTTTTTTGAGACAGGGTTTCTCGGTGTATTACTTGCTGTCCTAGAACTCGCTCTGTAGACCAGGCTGGCCTTGAACTCCCAGAGATCCACCTGCTTCTGCCTCCAGATTGCTGGGATTAAATACACCTTCTAGACCACTTAATGGAAAAAATTACAGAAATGCATCATTCTTAGATAATATAATGACCATGCTGCGTGTATAAAAGAAAGAAATTGGGGATTGGAGAGATGGCTCCGTTAGGAAAATGGTTGCTGTGCAAACAAGATGACTGTCCTGGGATTTCTGTTGCTGTGCAGAGACACCGTGACCACGGCAGCTCTTACAAAGGAAACATTTAGTTGGGGCTTGCTGACAGGTCAGAGTTCAGTCCATTAGCATCATGGCAGGGCATGGTGGTGTGCCGTAGACATGCTGGAGAAGTAGCTGAGAGTCCTGCATCTTGCAGGTAGCAGGAAGTGGTCTGAGTGTCACACTGAGCAAAGCTTGAGCATAGGAGACCTCAAAGCTCACCCCCTGGTGACACACTTCCTTCAACAAGGCCCCACCCACTCCAACAAAGCCACACCTCCTAATAGTGCGACTCACTTTGGGAGCCATTTTCTTTAAACCACAGTGACCTTAGTTGTTCCCCTAGTATCCTTGTAAATGCCTGAAGCAATGGTGTATTCATGTAATCCCCTGCCTGAGAAGCAGGATTCCTGAGTCTTGAATTCCAGGTTCAGGGCCAGCCTGGAAGAGTGGTGACTTTCTGACACAGTGGTGACTTTCTGGCACAGTGGTGACTTTCTGGCACAGTGGTGGCTTTCTGGCACCGTGGTGGCTTTCTGACACAGTGGTGGCTTTATGGCACCGTGGTGGCTTTCTGGCACAGTGGTGGCTTTATGGCACAGTGGTTGGTGGCTTTCTGGCACAGTGGTGGCTTTCTGGCACAGTGCTCTTTCAGAACATGGTCCCTGAGTAGCTGCTCAGCCGTGAAAGATTTGTTACTGTCCCCAGGTATAAAGAACTTGTGTCATTTGGTTAGTTCATTTCTTTCTCTGAATTGTCATTTTGAAAGCTAGTCCTAGTAAGTCCCCTGGATTTGCAGTCCTCGATTTTCACAGCTCTACTGCAGAGTAACATTGAGAAGTTGTAAGGCAGTGCTTAGGTTTCTGGGTATGCACTTCAGAAAACATTTTCAAATTTTGTTTTAGAAGGTGTTTCTAGGTTATTAGGTTTCCTTAATTTCTAAAATTTTACATTTCAAAATTTAAGACTTTACACATAGTATGATGGGATATTAGATTAACCAGTGTATTGGAATAGAATGTGAATATATTTAGTGTCTTACTTGACCAGATTTCTGAATGTGTAAGATAGACTTTTATTTCTGTCAGGAGTAAAATACAATATTTTCTTAAGTCTTGTGTTTTTTGGGGGGAGGGAGGGAGTTGGTTTTGTTTTTTCGAGACATGGTTTCTTTGTGTAACATCCGTAGCTGTCCTGGAACTCGCTTTTAGACCAGGCTGTCCATGAACTCACAGAGATCCTGCCTCCTGAGTGCTGGGATCAAAGGCATGTGCCAAACCAGGCCTGGTACTTTTTTGTTTGTTTGTTTTGTTTTGAGACAGGGTCTCTCTGTTATGTACCCTGGCTGTTCTTTGGAACCCTGTATGTAGACCAGGCTGGCCTCAAACCTAACAGATCTGCCTGCTTCTGCCTCCCAAGTGGGGAGATTAAAGATGTGTGCTACCGCACCTGACCGAACATTAGGCTGTTTTTTTTTTTTTTTGAGTGAGGTTTTGAAGAATTGTGTTAGGGTCAATGATGTTGGTGATAGTAAAAAAGAAAAAATAGCTAGCACTGAGCAGTGGTGGCGCATGCTCTTAATCCCAGAGCCAGAGCCAGGTGGATCTCTGTGAGTTCGAGGCCAGCCTGGTCCACAGAGCGAGATCTAGGACAGGCACCAAAAACGACACAGAGAAACCTTGTCTCAAAAAACCAAAAAAAAAAAAAAAAAAAAAAAAGAAAAGAAAAGAAAAAGAAAACCACTTAGTATCAAGAGCTGTATTCTTTTCAGAGACTGTCACATGGCACTGATGTTGGTACTCTTACCCTTAACAGCTGAGAGAAGTGGCAGCATGGCTTGTCCAGAGTCCTACAGCTAAGGCAGGAAACAGACAGGAATTGGAACAGAGACCCTTTTAACCTCTGTGCTGTGGTGCATGTGTGGGTGCAACCATTCTGGTGGATAACTTACTGATTGCTCATAGACTCTGAAGGTGTCCAGCACCCCTGTGTGTCTGCTGTTGTGCCGAATGTTGAACGTTAGGAAATTCAAATGGACACTGGGTTGCTAGTGTCACTGCTTGATATGGCAAAGGAGCTAGTGCAGCCCAGTGGTACATACTAATCACTTGATCTTTGTCTCTGCTCCTTAGTCTTAATTTCAAAGACCCTGAAGCAGTCAGAGCTCTGACTTGTACTCTCCTAAGAGAAGACTTTGGACTTTCTATTGATATTCCTTTAGAGAGACTAATTCCCACAGTTCCCTTGAGACTCAACTATATTCACTGGGTAGAAGATCTGATTGGGCACCAGGATTCTGATAAAAGTACTCTTCGAAGAGGAATCGACATAGGTAAGTTTAGGGTTCTTCTTTTGGGGGCTGAAAGTAATTTTCATAGGTTTTGCATTCAGACTCCTTCTAAGCTCTTCTGGTAGTTGTTGGGAAAGAAACTTTTACCTGTTACACATGGACATTGGTTCTCTTGGAGTGTCCGTGTCAGTTAAGGGGCAAAAGGGGTAAGAGAAGTGTGGAAGGAGAGAGGCTCTTGTCTACTTAGCTTTCAATTTTCCACCTTAATGTCTGTGTTTGTTGGGCATTGTCTACTCTGTTATTAAACAATTCTCTATTTTATTGCTATTATTATTATTTTGAGACAGGGCTTTTCTGTGTCACTCTGGCTATTCTGGAACTCACTCTATAGACCAGGCTTTCTTCAAACTCACAAAGATCCTCCTGCCTCTGCTTCCTTAGTGCTGGGTGCTTGGCCCCTGGAGTCCTCCTCCTTTTCTCATTCTTGATCTTCTCTTCCCAGATTTCTCCTCCTATTTATTCTCTCTGCCTGCCAGCCCGAGTGCTGGGATTAAAACCTTGGCTTGGCCCATCAGAATTTCTGTTGTCTGATCCTTACCCTCTTCTCTGGGTTCTCTAAGCCTCAGCTTACATGATTTTTGTTTTCCACACTGTCTTCTAGACCTTTAGTCTTTTGTATATGTTATTTGCTGTGCCTCAGACTTCTCCCGTCTTTGTCCTGTTGGTTCCCGTTTATATTATACTTGTCAACTAAAGCCTGCTTTCTCTGTAAAAGGTTTCTCTGACTTTGCAATCTATGAAAGGTTGCTTTCTTGGTTATAATACTAGACTGCCACTAGATTGCAAACTAGTTAAAATAATCTCTCAAGGCCTAGCGAAGTTGTTGGATAAAGGCATTCTTTTGACATTCAAATTCTAAGTGCTTCATGTGATCTGAGCACTGGAGACCTGATGGAGTTCACTTAAAGCTCTTACTTTTTTGTTCATGGTAGAAAATGGGTCTTAGAAAGCTAAAAGCTCGTCTTGAAAAGTGTGGTAGCAGGTATTTGTGATCTCAGCACTTGGGGTATGACAGAGCAGGATGGCAAGTTCCAGGCCAGTGTTGGCCTGGGTTATGCAGTGAGACCACAACTAGGGAGGAAGTGGGGAAAAGGGACCCTAGCCTATTTGGTGCTAATTGCATTTCAATTATGCCCCAAACCCTCTGAAGTAGCACTTGGGGATACACGAGGTTAATGGATTTTAGCTCTTCGCAAGGGGCAATGCTTGCTGAAATCATATTCTTTCTAATTAGGGTTCTATATAAATTCTTCCCCCAGACTCCATCAGTTTGCTCTAATTCTGTGACTATGCTTTCCATTTTTATTTATCGTTATAAAAATTATTACCCACTTAAAATCTTGTTTGGTTTTCTGAGGATATCAGAATGTCAGGATGCAAGTTTCTTGGTCTTGAGGATTAGAGAATAATCTTAGGAGGGTAAGGGGATAGTTCTTTTACTTGCATTTTATTGTTCCCCCTTTGATACAAAATTAAAAAGAAGGTCCCCCTTTTTTTTTTTTTTTTTTCTTAAGAGGTGAAAACATTCTAAATGACTCTATAATAAAGCTCTCCATAATGCCCAGGCCTAAACAATTGACTCTTGAGGAGCTGGGTATCCTCATCCCTTTCTACCTCCCAAATCCCCAAGGAGGTGTTTGCCTAACAGCATCAGGGCCAAGAGACAATAACTGTGGCTGCAAAGAGGTTAAGGATTGCAACCATTAATTTTGGTCTCTGTTTCCCAGCCTGTTGAGAATAGGTCATGAGGATGATTTGGTGAGTAGGCTTCTGGGTTTGGAGCACCTTCAGAACCTGCAGAGCTACAATGGAATCAGTTTGTGGTCAGGGGAAAGCAGCCCTGGAGTGGCTGGTCCAGGCTGTAGCCCTCAGGAGAAACCCTAGCTTTCTTTCCCTTGGATATACTCATTGGGATCTAATTGGTCAAGATTTGTTAGTGGTTGTAAAGGCGGCAATGGAGGAGAAAGTAGACCAGTCCAGGGTAGGGGCTCTTCATGTAAATTTAGGAACAAATATTGGCTGTTGAAGCTGATTTTTTTTTTTTCCCCCCATGAAGCACTGGTTCCTCATTATGTCTCTTGAACCTGTGCTAGGGCTAGTCAATGACTGACATTCTACACAACCACAGACCACAGGGAGTCGGGCCATTTGATGCCATGGAAATCACACGCATGCACGCACGCACGCACAACCACACACACACTTACTTCTGCTTTTCAAGAATAAACTGTGTTTATCTGCATATTTTCTTAGTTTTCCTCTTTTTTCTTTGAGGCAGGGTCTCAGACTCACAGTCTTCTTGCCTCTGCAGCTTATGTGTTGGAGTTACAGGTGTGTGACGCTATGCCCAGCTTATTGATTTGTTTTAAGATACTACTATGGTGTTTTAATAAGTAGCATTGCATTGAGGAAATTGTTTTGTATGGGACATAACGACTTTTATAAGCAAATTTTATAAAATAAGGTATTTTGGCCACTTTAGGTTAATAAGCTGTGCTTTCCTGGACCTCCAGTTGTCTGTACTTCATTTTACACACAGCATGGAAGAGTAGGGCAGGAAGGTTTCTGTCCTCTAGGAAGTTTGTACTTGGGGGGTCAGACTCACGAGTGAAATGAGGAACAAGCCCAGTAGCGCAGAATAGCCTCATTTGTGAGTTCTGCTGTGGAGACTTGAAAGAATTCCTAAGAAGAAAAAGGGTTTTATTGTTCTCACCTTCCGCGCTCATTTGTGGAATGTGCTGGATTTTTATTTACTAGGTACCGGGGCATCCTGCATCTATCCCTTACTTGGAGCAACCTTAAATGGCTGGTATTTCCTGGCAACAGAAGTGGATGATATGTGCTTCAATTATGCAAAGAAAAATGTGGAACAGAATAACCTATCTGATCTCATTAAAGGTTGGTTCTTGTGAATAACTAGCCCCTCAAGCTTTGTTTATTAAAACTTCTCTAATTTAAAATGTCTTATTATTATCTTCTATGGGTTTTTTGTTTGTTTGTCATGAGACAGGGTTTCTTTGTAGCTCTAGCTGCCCTGGAACCCACTTTGTAGACCAGGTTGACCTTGAATTCAGAGATCTTCCTGCCTCTGCCTCCTGAGTGCTGGGATTAAAGATGAGTATCACCATGCCTGACTTCTTATCTTTTGCTTAAATGTATAGCCTTTAAACTTTAAATAATCTGGTATATTGTAATTGGTTTTGATGCCAGAATTAACTCAGAAGGAATGTAGTATTATAGTTGATACCCATTATTTCTATATTTGTGAATTTGACCTGTGTTTTGTTACTGTTCTATTGCTGTGATGACATGATGACCTATGGAAGAGTTTATTTGGGATGTACAGTTTCAGAAGGTTAGAGTACATGACCATAATGGTGGCCAGCATGGTGACAGGCAGGCAGGCATGGTGCTGGAGTGAATCTTGAGAAACAACTACAGTGGTTGATATAAGCCTTTTTGAAACCTCAGAGCCCACCCTCAGTGACCCACCTTCATCTGACAAGGCCACGCCTCCTAATTCCTGTGGGGAGGAGGAGGGCCATTCTTATTCAAAATATCACACCTTCTAATTTAGTTAAGTAGACTTTTTTTTCCAGTAGGTAATTCTTAAAAATTTGCTATGTTGATGCCGGGCAATGGTGGCTCACATCTTTAATCCCAACATTCAGAAGGTGGAGGCAGGTAGATCTCTGAGTTCCAGACCAGCCTGGTCTACACATTGAGTTGCAAGACAGCCAGGGTTATGCAGAGAAACCTTGTCTTAAACAAACAAAACAAACAAGCATTTGCTATGTTGAGACTGGAGAGATGGCTTGGGTTAAGAGTGCTTACTATTTCCAGCCCTCTCGTGGTAGTTCGTAACTGTCTGTATCTCTTAATTCCTGAGTATCTTATGCCTCTGGCTTCTGAGGACAACAGGCATGCGCATGGTGTACATATATACACACAAACAAAGCACTCTTTTTTCTGTTTGTTTTTTTGTTTTGTTTTGTTTTTTCCAGACAGGGTTTCTCTGTGTAGTTTTGGTGCCTGTCCTGGAACTCACTCTGTAGTCCAGGCTGGCTTGGAACTCACAGAGATTCACCTGCCTCTGCCTCCCAAGTGCTGGAATTAAAAGCATGCGCTACCACCGCCCGGCTAAACAAAGCACTCTTACAGATAAAATTTAAAACAAATGTTAAGGCATGTGCTACTATGCATGGCTATTAAATCATCATCATCATCATCATTATTATTTTACTGTATATTTTTATGTGATTTTGGTATGTATTTTAATATACTTTGGGGGGGGGGGCTTGTTTTTAGACAGGGTTTCTCTGTGTAGCCATGGCTGTCCTGAAACTTGCTCTGTAGATCAGGCTGGCTTTGACATTGCAGCGATCTACTAGCCTCTGCCTCCTGAATGCTGGAACTAAAGGCGAATGCCACCACCTCCTGGCTAATATACTTCATTTTATAGAACTCTTCACAGCAAGATTAAATGCACATCCCTGCCCTCATGTGTAATCAACTTCTTCCATTATTGATAACCAGGACCATAGTGGTTTCATTGATTATAGTCACTGTACTTTTATTAACACATCATTATCATCTAACGTTTTTAAGTTTAGGGCTGGAAAGATGGCTCAGTAGGTAAATGTGCTTGCTGTGCAATTTTGGTGGCCTAAGTTTGATCCCGGAATCCATGGTGCAAAGAGAAAAGTGATTCCTGGAAGTTGTTCTCTGGTTGTTAGTATGTTCATGCACACTTGCATGGTTGTACACACACACACACACACACACACACACACACACACACACACAGCGCAAGAGAGAGCCCAAGAGTGCCACATGATGTCTCAGCTGGTAAGGTGCTTGTCACCAAACCTAACAGCCTGAGCTCAGTCTGTTGACCCTAGAACCCACATGGTGAAGGAGAGAATGACTGACTTCTGCAGGTTATGTGTATATGTACTAAATGTTTAAACAAAACAAAAGAAACAAAAAATATAAAACCCTAAGTCTGTAGTTTAAAACATTTATTTTTCTTGAAATTTATGGGCCTCTTGGGTGCTGGACAAACACTGAGCACTTGAACTGTATTTCTAGCCTTTAAAATTTTTTATTTTATGCCGGGCGTTGGTGGCGCACGCCTTTAATCCCAGCACTCGGGAGGCAGAGGCAGGCGGATCTCTGTGAGTTCGAGGCCAGCCTGGGCTACCAAGTGAGCTCCAGGAAAGGCACAAAGCTACACAGAGAAACCCTGTCTCGAAAAACAACAAAAAAAAAAAAAAAAAAAAAAAAATTTTTTTATTTTATTATTCCATGTGTATAGGTGTTTATGTCTGTGCACCACTGTGTGTGTCTGGTGCCCATGGAGGCCAGAAGAGGGTGTCAGATCTCCTGAAAGTGGAGTTAAAGGTGATTGTGAGCTGCCATATGGGTGCTGGGAACTGAACCCAGATACTCTGTAAGAGTAACCAGTGGTTTTAACAACTGAGCCATTTCTCCTGCCCCATCTATATATCTTTTATGATGAAGTGTTTGTTAAGGTCTTTGTACTGTTTTTTAGTGCAGTTTTTTTTTTTAAATTGTATTTTAACTTTTTTTTTTCCCTTCTGAGACTTAGTCTTACTGTGTAGCTCTTGCTGTCCTAGAACTCACTCTGTAGACCAGGCTGGCCTCGAACTCACAGAGATCCACCTGCTTCTGCCTTCTGAGTGCTGAAATTAAAGGCTTAAGCCATTACAGCTTGCAAGATACGTTCTTTGAAAATGTTTTTTTGAAGCCTGTGGCTTTTCATTGTCTCTCTCTCTCTCTTTTAATAATTTACTTTTATGTACATTGGTGTATTCATTCATTCATTCATTTATTTATTTAGGTTTTTCAAGAAAGGGTTTTTCTGTGTAGCTTTGTACCTTTCCTGGAACTTGCTTTGTAGACCAGGCTGGCCTCGAACTCACAGAGATCCGCCTGACTCTGCCTCCCAAGTGCTGGGATTAAAGGCGTATGCCACCGCCGCCCGGCGTACATTGGTATTTTGCCTGCATGTATGTCTATGTGTGTGAGAGTGGCAGATCTTGGAGTTACAGACAGTTGTGAGCTGCCGTGTGGGTGCTGGGAATTGAACCCGGGTCCTCTAGAAGAGTCGTCAGTGCTCTTAACCACCGAGCCATCTCTTCTGCCCCAGCTTTTCATTCTCTTGACCAAGTGTTTTCTAGAGCAAAATGTTTTAATGTGAAATCCAGTGCTTTTCTTCATGGACCATGCCTTGGTGTCTTATCTATAAAGTCACCACCTGGCCAAAGTTGTGTTTTCCTATATTATTTTCTAGGAATTTTATTCTTTTTAGGTCTGTGATGTGTTTTGGGTTAATTGGGGTAGGAGGATGAGAGGAACATTCTGGGGATTGAACCCAGAGCTTTATATATGCTAGGCAAGCACTTTGCCATTGAGCTATATCCCCAGGCTCACCTTCCAGGCTTTTCAAACATTTCTTTTCTTGCAGCTTTTCTCTCTAATCTACACCATATAGTGCAGATTGGCTTGAGACTTGGGATCTTCCTGGCTAAATCAACTGGCTGCATCCTTTTGCTCTACCTAGGTAGAGGTCATGGGTAGACAAGGAAGTCTTCTCAGGATGGTGTTGGGCAGCTTTTGTTTCCATTCCAAGTTTGGCAGTCGTGAGAGGTAGCAGTCATCTGGCAGGAGCAGCAGCAGGTTTGTCCTCCAGTGTCGTATGCAGGCTGTAGGGAAAACCTGTGTTCCTCAGTTGGCTCTTAGGAGTCCTTAATCCATCCTCACCAGCCAGTGTGACAACTCATAGCCCAGCGTCTGACAGCCTATAAGACTTGACACTTCTCTGAAATTCTTCCAGACCAGGGCTTGCACTAGAGCCGTTTTTCCTTTTCTAGTCTTAGCTCTGCCCTCTTTTGTTCTCTTTCTGCTTCTGTCCCTCTTTCTGCTTTGGCTGCTGGCTTGCCTTTTGACTTTCCCAACTGATGTTTCCTGCTCTGCTGTCTCTGCTGCTGCCTTCTTTACATTACAGTTCAGCCCATACTACCGAAAGTTGGCAAGAAAAGACCACTTGAGGGGAGCCTTTTATTGGCTCTAATGTTGAAACACCAGTAAGGTAGCACAGGAGAGGGTTTCCCACCTGACTTACTTACCAAGTGAGCCTGAGCAGCCTGCATATATAGCCAGCAAAGGACCAGTCATAACTATGGGGCCTTTTTATCACTGTCATACCATCACAGCCCCATTAGAGGAAGTGCTTCCCCTCTTTCCTACATGGAAATGGTCACAAGATCACCTAGATCAAGGCTTCAAAACTGTGGGTCATGACCTCACATGGGATAGTGTAATTGAATGTTGGAGGAGTTGAAAACAGAAGTTGTTTAAAAGGTTTTTGAACACCCAGTAACTAAAGAATTCAGGATTGATTGCATAAATCTGAGGTGTTTCTGGAAGTACCTATCCATGTTGCATGATAGGACTTCACTGTAGCCTTGGTTCTGAACACAGAATGTGCACTTTGCACTGTGAAAGCCATCATACTGTGGCAACACTAAGCCACTACATGAAATAGTTGGTTCAGATTTGAGACTGTTGTGTTAGGACTTGCAGTGGTGGTTGATTTTCTTTCTTTCTTTTTTTTTTTTTTTGAGTGTTTATGGAAATAATGCTGTAACTATGGAAAAGAAAAACTAGGAGTTTCTCTATTGTTATTCTCCAGGATATAAGTATCAATTTAATATAATTTTGGATCATATTATATTAGAATATTTGGGAGCCAGCAAGATGGGTCAGTGGATAAAGAAAAGTGCTTGTTGCCAAGCATGATGACCTGAGTTCAGTCCCCAGAACCCACATGGTAGAAGGAGAGAACCGAATCCAGTAAGTTGTCTGTAGTCAGTATTTTCTTTGGGCCTTCAGCCTCCCAAATAAAGACAGGGAGACTTATTATAAATGCTTGGTCTTAGCTTAGGCTTGTCCCACTAGCTCTTTTAACTTAATTTAACCTGTTTCTATTCATCTATGTTTTGCCTTGGGTCTTTTACCTTTCTTTCGATCTGTATGACCTACTTTCCTGCTTCCTCCGCATCTGGCTGACCCTTGGTGTCTCCCTGGCGTTTCTTTTTCTTTCTCTTTGGAGCCGAAATTCCTTCTACTTACTCTCTTCCCAGAAGTTCTGCCTATACCTCCTCCCTCGCTATTGGCTGTTTGGCTTTTTATTAGAACATCAGGTGCCTTAGGCAGGCAAGGTAAAGCAGCAACACATCTTTAAACAAATGCAACACATTTTTACATATTTAAACAAATATTCCACAATAAAACAAATGTAACATATCTTTGCATAGTTAAATATTCTGCAACAGTGGTCCTCTGAATTTCATATTCTTGAGCGTGTATACTTTATAATTTTCTTTTGTAATTGGTGTTTGTGGCCTAGAGAGGTGGTGAGACCTTACTGCACTAGCAGAGGCTCCTAGTTCAGTTCCCAGCACTGACATCAGTTGTAACTGCCTGTAACTTGAGTTCCAGAAAATTGGATGTCTTCTGGCTTCTGCAGGCATCTACATAGGCAGGATGTACATAAACTCATTCAGGTAAACATACATACAAAGAGAATAATAAATCTGTAACAACAACAGCAACAAAAGCCAGGTGTGGTGGTGCACACTTTTAATCCTGGCAGTTCCGAGGCAGAAGCAGATAGATCTCTGCGAGTTCCAGGCTGGCCAGAATTACACAATGAGAGCTTGTCTCTAATAGTAGTAGTAGTAAGAACTAC